>BGPR01002381.1:10694-43482 GCA_013235015.1 Araneus ventricosus | reverse complement strand
GATTTCATACGGTAGATGGCAGCACCAGCAAAAGCCAATGGTCCTCAATGTCGCTAAAAAATCCCTAGGAAACAGAAAATCAGATAGCATGCGCTAAGAAAGAGGAATTTTATTAATTTTCAGGTGTTATTAAAAACAGTTTTATACAGTTGCTTAGAGAGAAAGAAAATGGTTCAGATGAAATATTTGAAAACTCACGAACTATCTTACTCTATATTGTGAAAATATATCTACATGCAAATTTGTTATTCATTCAATAAAAAATTGTTTTTTGGAAACTTAATGTTTATGTTCCACCAGGTTTAAATTTTAAGATTGCTAAAGTATTAAAAGTCGAATTCATTATTTAATATATTTAATCTGCAATTACCTAGTCTCTAAGTTCAAGTGAAGGAAGTGATTATGGCGGTCAGTTTTGTTTACATTTTAGATTGTTTTTGATTTTACCGTCAGGGGATTACAGCCTTTACAGCCAAATCCTATAACTCCTATCATTCAAGATTCAAGATTTTATCGTCAATGGGATAAATAGACTCTTGTTGTTTCCAAATCTCAATCCCCTTAATTCAAAACTGCTCACTGAAATTATAACAATATGAAAATTGTAATGTGGAACGTAAATGGTATAAGGTCTTTTGAAAAGAGCATTGAGTGTGTTCTGGAAAGATAGTCCGCTGATGTTGCTTGTTTTCAAGAAACGAAAGCTCTCATAAGTTGTTAATTTTACTTTTTGCTGTTCTATCTAGTGCATATTACGCTTTGCAGTCACTGTATTTCCCGTCATTCTTTTCTGGCTACGATATTCTTATAACTAATTTTTTACAGAGGAGTGTCTTTTAAAAAGGGAATCCTTTCCGTTAGATTAAATGGCTTGATATTAGATTGGTATAATTTTCATTCAATTATCACTCCTTCTTTTGCGTAATTTTGTTTTTTTTTTAGTCTTAGTTTGGTTGTTTCTTTGTTGTGCAGTTCCTGTGAGTACAATCTCAGGATGTCTGGGATAGAAAAAATTAGAGTAAGAGTTTTCAGTTATCAAGGTTTAGAAATTTGAAAAGAACCTACAAACTCCTTTTTTTAATGCTGATATATAGGAAAACTCTGCAACATATAATTAACACAATTACTCTTCTCGTCTTTAATAATTTCAAAGTTACATGACGTAGGGTTGATCAATTTTTTTATTTTTTTCAAAAAATCAATTTGATTTAACGAGTGTTTTTTTGATATCAAGATTTTTTTAGTTTTAATGATTTTTTAAAACTCATTATATATTTAACATTTATTATTGACAATGGCCCCTAGTCATAGAATTTAGCCTAATACAACATCCAGGCAAAGCTGTAGCTCTTAAGAAAAAAAAAAACAAATTTAAAAAGGGTTCAAAAATCAACAACTATTTAAAAATGTTACCAGACTAAAATAAAAAATAATATTTTGAAAATCCAGATAATTTTTATTAAGGAAAAAATTAACAATATAAGTAAATAATTGTCATTTCTTGATTTATAGATATATATTGCATGGTATGAATACTGAGAATTTACATTTGGCTGTTCATTTGTTCCTGCAGACACAAGTTTTGGAAGCTTTCTTAATCCCATCTGTTTCACCTAAAACATTAAATAAAAAATTCTAGAGTTAAAATTTTTTAAATTCATGCTTTGAGGCATTGAGTCACCATCAGGATCACTCTGTAAAGCAAATTCTCACTTAATTGTAAATGCTTATAGATCTGCTCTTGACATTAAGTGCGACACGCCACAAAATAAGTTCTTTATAAGTATAGATCATAGTTTAAATTGCACCATGTAGATGTTTGTATTTCTTTTGAACATTTATATATGCATTACTTAATTATCAAATATTATTTGAAATGACATTATTGCAATATAAAACTTTATTGTCCCTAACACTATTTAGTTTTCCAGTATTAAAAAAGAAACTCACTGCATTTTACTATGTTCTTTCTTTGTAAACTTGATCCTTTCATAACATTTATTTTATTTTATAAAAAAAGGAGCATCTCATACTTTGCATTTTATTGTGTTGCTCATTAGAGATTTTTTTAACCCTTTGCGGCGAAGTGTGCCAGTTAATGGCACACCTAATTTCACTCGCTTCTCAACAGTTAAATTCAACTATATTTGAAAATAATAGGTTTAGGATTGGGCTAATAGTACTCCTTTTAGAATGTATATAGCAGTCTTTTGAAATTTTGTTTTAGAATAGGAATTATTAGAGATAAAGTTTGGGAAAATTCCTTGACTCGGAGATAAGAAATTTTTCAGTTCTGGACGTTTAACAATTTTAGCAAAGTTACTCGAGAATTTTGCTCCAATATTCTTGAAGTTTTAATTTATAATTTTCTGTAAGATTCAACAATAATTTTTGAGTGTATCAAGGTGGCTGTATCTAAGGGGGGGGGGAAACCCGAAAGGGGGACGACCCTCCCTCAGAATGAAGTAAGTTTTTTAAAAAAACTTTTTTTGTAGATTCTATGTCTAGACAATAAATTAAACCCATTCATGATGTTTTCTCATCATATTTCCAAAAAAGTATTGCCTTGCGCCGCAAAGGGTTAAAATCTAATTTGCTTGTGTTCTCAAAAATAAAGATATGGAAAGTACTCTAGTTACATCAATTCAATAAAATATTTCTTTATGTTCTATATATTCTTTCTTTAAATATACATTTAAAAATACTTTAAAATCACTATTTAAAGATACATGATCAATTTTATTTCATTAAAGCAGATTAACTTGATATTTAAAATAAAGTGATTTAAATCAGTGATTTTTTTAAAAAAAATCAGTTGATTTAAATCGCGATTTAAATCAGTGATTTTAATCAACTGATTTAAATCACCGCAACCCTGTACACATGCATACCTGTTTTGACTTAATAACATTCAATTCTTTACAGAAAATACATTTAGTAGTTTCGGAAGAAAAGTCCTTAATTGAAGTTTGCCATCTCACAAAATATTTTTGCAACTGCACAGTTTTTTCTAACGTAGCAATGACACCTAATGATTCAGTTCCAATATTTGCAATTGATTCAAGAAAGCTTCTGAGCAGTTCCACTGCCTCCTCGGCTTCTTTCACGGTAACTTTTTCGTGCTCTTGTTGAACCAATTCTTTGTTTTCTTCATCAGAAATTTCTGCAATTATTTTTGTAACAATCTCTTTATCTATCATAGTGCCGCATGTTTGGAGTTCATTGTCTACATCCAAGAAATCTTCAAATGAAATGTTATTGTTACAATCATTTTATATCTATGCTCACTGTTCTGGATTAATTTCTCCTTCTCGTATCGAGTGCTTAATGAAACCAATTGCCTCTGTTTCACTAGAAGTTTTATTTTCGGAAAATCCTGCTTTGATGAAACAATTTTTTATTGTTGTTTCTGTGACATTTCTCCATGCATAGTTAGCCATTCGCATTGACTGCAAAATGTTGATAGATGCACAAGGTTTACCTTCACCGATACTATCCAGGAGTATTCTCGCAATTTGCACTCTATAACCAACTTTGAAGCTCAGGATTATACCCTGGTCGAGTGGCTGCAATTTCGAAGTCATATTTGGCGGTGAAAATTTCACTCTGATATTTTTTAGTGCCGGAAAATGAGAGTGAGCATTGCAATTGTCTATGAAAAGGAGAACGGGTCTATTTTTTTTTTTTTAGCAATTATCTTCAAACAATCACCAAAAATTTCACTTGTCATCCAAGCTTTTTGATTTGATTTGTACATCGTTGGCGTTGATTTAATTCTGTTTTGTTGGGCAAACACTGGAAGAACAATCCAGTCTCTCTCTCTTTGTAATCCTTTAAAAGAGGAGAAAGTTCTAAAAGCCACTCTTCACAGGAAGATGCATCTACCATTGCACTTTCACTGCAAAGTTTCCAAAAAAAAAAAATGTTGTGCCTCTTCTTTAAATTTTCCAGCCAGTCATTGCTCGCTTTAAATTTGCTGCAACATCAATCTACTCACAGGAAGGTTTTGATCATGGCATTGGACAAACCATTTTGGTAAACATTCTTCAACTTCAAGATAGGTCGAATTCCGAATTTTCATTTTCTTCCCGTTTCCGGCATCATAGTTTTTTCGATTGTTTCACGGTTTTTATTTTCTCGTATACGAAGTATACAAAGAGAAAGCATTGTAATTGTAAAAAAATTTGAACTCGCAATTTTGACAAATCTTTACGTTTTAGACTTCCCTGAGTCTGAAAAACACAATTTTGGAATTATGTCGGTCTGTGAACACTATAACTTGAAAACTATTAGAGATACGGGGATGAAATTTGGTATGTGATCTTTACACATAATTTGTAGGTTTCTATCAAATTCTATCAAACGACAAAATCCTTCTACCGAAAGTTTGTCTGTCCACGGTCATGTGAACATTATAACTCAAAAACTTGAATAACTAGATGGATGAAATTTGGTAAGTAGTTTTATCATCATGAATGTAGTCCATTTAAAAGGAGGACACTTTTCGAGGGAGGACAGAACTTACAAAACAAGGACTGTCCTCCTTGAAGGAGGATATTTGGTCACCTTATTATTGTATCTTTTAGCGTTATGCTCTTTAAATATTTTCCCCATAGTACAGTTTTCAAAAAGTCTTTCATAGATTTAATGACAATCAAATTCTAATAATAACTTATGTCAATTCATATTGTAATAACATGAGTCATTCGTAAATCAGAAAAGTGAAAATTGTTTTGTTTGATTATTTGAACTCATTTAGGATGAAATTGAAATTTAGATGAGCAGATAGTTTGTTGTACTAGAAGAAAACTTGTATTAAAAAAGAACCTATTTAATTAATTCAAGAGCTATTGAAATTTACTGAAATTGTAAGAAATAATAATTACAAAATATTTTTACTAATAAACAGTTATAGTTCATCTATCATGAGAAGGCAGAGGATATTCGACCTCATCATACAGATAAGTGCATTTGCTGAGAGGGGGAAAAGAATGAAATAGAGAGCAGATTGCAGATAGAAATAATAGGGTTGTATTAAATACGACTGTATTGAGGTCTTCAAAATTGACTATCTGTTATCTTGCATCATACATGATGAACGAAATATAAATATCATTGTTCTTTAATCATGTTAATCCAGTTATTTCAATACTTCCTGAATCAACTTGGGTAAATCACTCATAAAAGCATTTAACGTTTTAACTAATAAAGGTAACAGTAACAGAGAATTCCTTTATAAGTGTTTATTGATATTATACTTTGAATTCTATAAGTTTTGCCAGTGGCGACAGGGGAGGGGGGGCAACAGCCCCCTACTTTTTATGGGAAAAATTAAATTTTATTTTAGTGGCCCAAAACTAGAAAGGTAAACTTTTAGTCTACGGTGCCCACTTGCTTCTCGCCAATTTTTTTTGGCACAATTTTATTTGCTGATGCCAAACACTGTTTTCGATGTGCAGTGTTCTTTTCATTGCTGTGCTGCGCATGCTCCATTTGAAAAGGAGCGATTGAGCACACAATGCCTTCAGCATTTCAAACGTGTACCAGGCCTTTTTTTAACTTAAAAAAACATCAGTGGCTTTGCTTTCTGCAAAGCGGGACACTAGCAGCTTCACTTATTCATTGAGAAGCGAAAACACAGAATAACATACACAGTTCTGAACCTAAAGTGAATGAAAATGTTCAAAAGCGAGAAAAGTGTAGTTAAAACTTCACGTACCTATTTTAATTGCTCAATTGCTGTTTACACTCAGGACATTGGTATCCGCTTGCTATCAATCCCTGATCCACACACCACTGGAAAACAATTTTCGCTTCCGCTATCTGAAGCTGATGGTAAGTCGAAAGAGATCCACTGTTCCAAGAATTCGGAGCCATAATCAACAACAGCTGTACAAAGCGCACATAACGAAATGATAAAATCAGACGAAAATCAAACTGACAAAGCAAATTCGATTGAGTCGACCAATCACATGAAACAGATGAATGGAACAAACCAATCAAAACAAATCGCGCCATGCGCAAAACGCCGAAGAAAATGTTTGACGGAACTTCAATTTCTGTTCTTTACATTTGAATAATGTTAGATTTATCTGCTTTTGGTGACGAAGAGGATTTAAATCTCGGTTCTTGATTCGTTATGATGTCATTTTAAAGATGGGAATGATTAGTTATTTCATAAGTATATAAAGCAGAATTGGAGTGATATCTTATTATGATGAGTTATCATGATGATTATGTATGTATTATTATGATAGGTTTTCTTTATCAACTTGAGTTGAGTTCATTTATCAGTTTTAAATGCTTTTAATAAAATTAATTAGTCTTCTCAAAGTTGTGGCTGCTTGTTATATCATAGTAAGAAACTGCTGCTGCACTCTGCACCACCATCAGAAAAGATAAATTTCCGTGCATGCGCACATCTCACTCGTTAAAATCATCATTGTGCAACCAAAACAAATATTCTCTCCTCTCCATTCTTGGCAGCAAAGAGTTGACGATCCTAAGAGGAACGAAGTAAGGGCGCTGTAAACTAAAAGTTAACCACTAGAAATTATAAAAAGAAGTAATTTATGAGAAAGTTAAATTAGTGACCACTGAGTTTTTCTATGCTCTTTTTTTTATTAATGCTGTTTATTAAATAATAAAGCAGTTTCAGTCAACAAGTTGTTTCACATTACAATAACAAAGAAAGAATTTTAAGTTTAATTTAGTATTGCTGTATATAGGTTGAAATTTCAGTTGTTCATTTATGGTTATTATGTATCTTACAAACAGTACCAACAGATTGTTTTTTAATCGGATAGACTTAAATTTATAGTATGGCCACCAATCTTGTATTTTTTTTCAAGTGATAACTTGCCAAGCGTGGCAATCCAAAAAATTTCTCTCATCTAATATAGTGGGTGTTTGATGAGCATTTTAATGACTAGTGAACATTTCATGAGCTTGGAACGAGATCATACTATAATCTTATGCCTAGCTTTTTCCTCTATGTTTAGGTGATACAACAGTTGTTCCACTATGTTGCACGAGTTAACATTCCCGTAGTATATGAGCAATCTTACAATAGATAAGATGAGTGTGATTATTAGGTTTACTGTCAGTGAGGAAAGACCAGATACATAACTATGGAGTGGTCAAAAGGGAGAGAAAATTTATTTTATAACGACTCGAAAAGTGGGGGAAGCACATTCCCTTTTCTGTGCCAAAATCTTTCTTTTAAAAGGCTATTTGAGATTTCGTCTTGCTGTAATGTAAAGGATAATGAAATCTTCTCTCTTTAAAATATCACGCAAGGGTATTCTTCAAAGTTATATATAAGAAAAAGTACTACATATGCTGTATTTAAAGTAGAAGTTTGATTTTTTTTTTTCTTTTGTATTTAACAGGTGGTCAGATACCAGAAACCACAGCCCTTGTTGATGGCTATACGTCCTATTTCAGCTATCCACGGAAACAGAGTGGTTATTCAGGAGTTGCTACCTATTGTAAAGACAAATTTGTACCTGAAGATGCTGAAGAAGGTTTATGTTCGTCTATTGTGACTGAAAATTACTCTTCATTTACAAATGTGTTATCATTTTCTGAGGTGTTTCTTGACACAGATTTGAAATTTGATCCTGAAGGAAGAATTATAGTAACTTATCATTTAATAAAGTAAGAACAGCAACACTGATGTCTTCTTAAATTTGGAATTATTTTTAATTATATCTTATTTTATCATTCTTATAATTTATTTTGCATATTTAATTGTTGCTAAAGTGAATGCTTAGTTACTTTTAAGTAGTTTAAAAATAAATGATATAAAGAAATTTGGAGAAAACTCTAATTTATTCAGAAATAATTTTAGTGGCATTTTATTTTTTGAACTTGTATCAGGGTGGCCACCCGACCTGGAAAACCGGGAATAGTCAGGGAATTTCGGGAGACCAGGAAAAAACAGGGAAATTTATTCTAAACCTGGAATTTTTTTTATTTTGATAATTCTTATTGCAGGCGACAATTCGCTGATCTTTTTTTATAAATAGAATGAAACACCGTTGGCAACCAATGAAAATAAGTCATTTACTGACAGTCAAAAACGAATGCCATTCGTGTTCATGTAAACACCTCGCCCCATTTAAATTTCCGAGGGACCGAAATATCGGCTATTAGTCCAGTCAATGAAGGGTTTGAAAAAAAAAACGTTAAATTATATAGTTTTGAAAATTGGTACACATGTTCGTTAGGGGTTCTGTTAAGCGTACTATATAAAAGTCCCCGGTCCTGGAGATAAGTTCACGGCGCCATCTTGGATTTTATCCCCTTTTTTTAGTTTTTCCAGAATATCTCAAAAACTATTGAGTTTTCAAATTACAATTGATTTAACAAATTAAAGAGCGTAAAATTCCCTATAAATACATGCATATATTTTTCTTCCAGCTTTAATTGTTTTCCAGATAATGGGTCTCAAACGTTGCCGCCATCTTGGATTTCATTCCCCCTTTTTTAGTTTTTCTGAATAACTCGAAAAGTATTTAATTTTCAAATCTCAATTGATTCAACAAATTAAAAAGCGTGAAATTCTTTCAAATATATACTTTTATTTTTTCTGCCAGCTTTAATAGTTTCGCAGATAATGGGTCTCAAAAGTTGTCGCCATCTTGGATTTCATCCCCCTTTTTTAGTTTCTCTTGAATATCTCGAAATAAATTCAATTTTTAAATAACATATATTCAGCAAATTAAAGAGCACAAAATTCCCTACAAACGCAGGCTTTTATTTTTGTTTTAGCTTTAATTGTTTCCGAGATCATGGATTTCAAAATTTGCAACCATCTTGGATTTTATCCCCCCCTTTTTAGTTTTTCTTAAATATCACTGAAACTATTAAAGCTTAAAAATAAATAAAGCATGCATTAGTTGGGAATTTTACAATCATTAATTTGTTGTATTTAATGTAATTTGAAAATCAAATAGTTTTCGAGATATTAAAAAGAAACTAAAAAAAAAGGGGATAAAATCCAAGATGACGGCAAATTTTTAAATCCATTGTTTCGGAAACTATTAAAGCTAAAACAAAAATTAAGCATGTGTTTGTAGGGAATTTTACGCTCTTTAATTTGCTGACTACATGTAATTTGAAAACTGAATAGATTTTGAGATATTTAAGTGGAACTAAAAAAGGGAGATGAAATCAAAGATGGCGGCAACTTTTGAGACCCATAATCTGGGAAACAATTAAAGCTGGCAGAAAAATAAAAGTATATATTTGAAAGGAATTTCACACTTTTTAATTTGTTGAATCAATTGTAATTTGAAAACTGAATATTTTTGGAGATATTCAGGTAAAACTAAAAAAGGAGGGATGAAATCCAAGATGGCGCCGCGGACTCACCCTCCAGGAACGGGGACTTTTAGTATGTTCATACTAAGCCCCTCACGAACATGTGTACCAATTTTCAAAACTATACGAGTTAATGTTTTTTCACCCCCATTTTGGACCTTTGTTGACTGGTCTATATGAACATAATTGCATTCCTTTTGGTAGTTATATTAGATGATATTTTTTTATATGAAAATCTATAGTATAATCACACTCAGATGTGGAAGAAGAACTGGGATGTGGCTATATGTCCAAGAGATTCAGATAGCTTACGAGATCGTAAATTTCTCTTTATCTGTCTACAAGTTAGCATCCACACTACTGCCTGCTTTTTTGATGATTTAATATCAAATAGGAGTTATACCAGGATTAGTTTGTTTTTCCATTTCTGGAGATCTTTTCATTGAATTATAAAGTATTTGAAATTAGTGCTATTATTTTCTTTCAGCATTTTTTTGTTTATTTTGTGCATATTTTTTTTCTCTGAGTTTTGGGAAACATTATGATTACTGATTATTTTGATAAATTATGGGATCTTCAAAGTATGGGACAGCATTATCCATACATATAAAAAAACAATTTTTTTTAGTATTATGTATGCATGTTCGTTTTTTTTTTTTTTTTCACGCCCAGATCTTTGACATATGAGATCAAATTTAGCAAAGTGATGGATTAGCACAAGAGGGGATATGACGCCACAGTAATTTTTTTTAAAAACTTCAAATTAGATTTTTATTTATTTAATTTTAAATGGTAAAGTAAGGTTTTTCCCCATTTTTGCGAATTTTATTTTTTTTCTCATTTTTGTCTTTGATGTTTTATTTTATTTATTTCTCTTTATATATTGTCCATTTTGAGCCGTATTGAAAGAAGTTGGTTGGAATAAAAAGTTGCTTTTTTTCTTTTGCAAACTATTCGATTCCATTTGTGTGACAGAATATTATGCTTCTGTGTTTTAATTTATAAACATCAGTAAAAAATCGTTTTCTAACATTTTTTTCTCTGCCTTTTTATGTTTTATTTTGCAACGTATATTTTTATTGAGATTTTATTGTTCTAAAGATTTTTTAAGTTTATATTTTTAATCAGAAAAACCTGGAAAATTTGGTACAGTAGAATTGTTCATTGTAAAGATGTATTAATTATTTTATGGTTTATTGTTTAAAAGTTTTAAATAAATGTTCTTTTTTCAAACATTTTGATTTTTTATTCAAACCATACTATCGTGAATGAATACTTAGTATGGCCAATACACAGGTGATTTTTTTTCTATGGTTGATGGGCTACCTCCGAAAAAGTCAGGGAAATTTTTTATAAAACCTGGAAAAGTCAGGGAAATTGAAACAGCAAAAATGATGGCCACCCTGTGTATTTTATTTTTAACTTAATAATATTAATAAAATATTAGAAAATATCTGTTTTATATTTGATCATTGTTCCTTGTTATACGTGATTTATTTTGCTGTGATTTGTATGAATTTTTCGTGTTTATTAAATTGCATTAATTTGCATTCTTCCTTTCTAAATGTAGGATGAAAAGTAGTATTCTTTTCTGTCTTAATTTGTTATTGAATCATAGATTATTTTTTTTATGGAAATTGAATAATAAAATTTTAAAGAAAGCCATAATAGTTTTTTTGATTATTTTATGACTTGAATATTCTGATTTTTTTTTCTAAATATCTAAGTTTTTTCTATTAGTCACAATTTTTTACATAACATAATAAAATTTTTCACTCTTTCTTTTAAGGTATGAAGAGGAAATCCAAAGATTAGCCATAATCAACATATATTGCCCCTGTGTTGATCCAGAAAAGCCCGAGAGGTTTTCATACAAAATGCAGTTTTGTCTTATTCTTGAAGCAAAATTGAGAGAACTTTGTGGAACAGGGTGGTATGTTTCTTTTTCTTTTGTTGCTAAATTTAAAAAAATCTTATCTCAATTTTTTTTTAAGATGCTTAACCAGTAGACTTTGCACCTTTGTGTATTGAATGGTACAACTGTCTAACCTTTAATCAATTAGAGTTTCACTCCCTTCACATAGCTAATCTGAGTGCTCTGTAATCATCTGTTAGATCGTTTTACTCTCTTGACCTAATCATCCCAATTGTGATGATTAGATAGATTTTTGTTGAGAAAAGACAAGAATAGTGACTCTATGAGCAATCAAAATTGCTGATACTGATCTAATTTCTTGGAAAGGGGGGAACACACTTCCCTCTTTGTCAAAATCTCCGTCTTAAAAAGATATTTGAGATTTTTTTCTCTTGGAATCTAAAAGTTAAGAATTACACCAAGTAGTTTTTTTGTTATAAAATTCCTCATGGTCATTGATAGATTTAAAAAAAAAAATCAAATGTAGATTTGCTATACATGTATAAGTGGCACAGTTCCCTAGTACCACAAAAATATTGAGCAGTATTTTTTTATGTATTGTCCTATATCATATGTTATAGTAGTGTTGTAGAGTATCTGAAGCTACTTCAGTATTTGAGAATTCTGCAGACTTTTTCAGTATTTAAAGTCCTTTTAAATCATTATGTGTATTTTTCTTTATCTTAAATTAAAAAAAATATGTGTAATGCATGTTAATTTGAAAGTGCAGCATTTTATGAAAAAAGAATAAAAATGAGAATAGCATGAATTGAAAATAATATAATAGCTTACTCTGCAATCATATACATTGCAATTTTTCCCCCCTGATAGGTCACTGTTTGAGATATATCAAAAAACCTATACACAGACATGAACAGTTTTGTATATTTATATGGCTTTAATAGCATTTTTATAACATCATTATTTTATGACAAGTTGCATGTACTGTTTTTATTGGGCTTGTTACCCAGCAAGAATCTTGCCCAGTCCTTGTTCATATTTTCCTTCCTTACAATCATTCAGGCATTCACTTCTAATTAACAATCAATCTAAAATCACATCAATATATATTCTCTTCTCTGGTGCATTTTCTAAAAATTTATTGATTTTTAAAACATCAAAGATTGTTTTTCATTTTTAAATTTTAATATTCATTACTTAATTTTATGCTATGCATATACAGTATTTATATGTGTTCTATCATACACTTAACAGGCAACTTTTTTTTCTTCTTTTTTTAAATCTGTTAACCTGGATTCATATCTTCCAAAAACATTCAGTTGAAATGATATTTGGATACTTTTTATTATTATCTTTTTTTTTTACCCCCAAGATTTAATTTTCTCCTTCAGAACATTTTTTTTATTGTTGTGATTATTATGTACTGATTAATTTTTTTATTTTTTTACAGTTCTGTTGTAATTTTGGGAGATTTCAATATCGCTTATTCCATAATAGATCATTGTGACCCTGGAGACGAAACTGTAAGTGAAATAAATTTTTGGATTATTAATAATACTTTTTAAAAAAAAATTTTGATAAATTTTGCATCCACATATATGTATCATGCCATATAAACTTTTAAGTATATATTTTTTAATTAGTGGCTAAAGCTTGATATCCCTAATAAGTATAATAAAATAGAAGGGAACAGATTAGGATTTTCATATTGATTTCATTCACTTCGTTTACTCTCTGTATCCCAAAATGCAAAGAAGAGAAATAAATTCATCGTTGCTTAAAATGCTTGCTAAGAAAAAATATCCTGTATTCAATGTTTAGAAATCCATGCATCAAAAATGAAAGAAGTTGACTGTAATCCTAATTCAGACACATGGCTATACAACTGTTTTCAGACTCATACCATTATAATATGTGAGAAATTGTTAGTCACCTAAAAAGTATTAGATTTTTACTTTAAATTTCTAACGATTGAGCAGATTTTCATGGGCTTCCTATTCAAACCAAAAGATGTATTATTCATTAATATCATATTTTATTAAATTAATTTTGACTATAATATTTTAGGAAACATTTTATGGGTTACTTTTATGGAAATAAGGGCATTCTGACAATTTTTAAGTTAAAAATATGTTTTAGCTAAAATCACCTTTTCTCCTATTTACTATTCATACTTAGAGAAAGCATTGAAGTATGGTCCATATAAATGTGTAAAAGGAAACATGTTCATCCACTCGCACAACAGAAAGCATGTAATGTGTGGCGCTGTGGTCAAGACTTCAGACAGAGAAGTGAACTGACGAGATTGAGTTGAATGTGATTAAAAATAAATGCGCAGTTGTGAAATAATTCAGTTTCAAGTTTCGAATTTTGTTTTAGCTACCGATGTCGCTTTTGTTATGTTAATAAAGATGTTGTTTATAGACATCGAGTTGGTCATTTGCATAATTAATTAGCAGACCAGCACATAATGCAATCCAGTCACAGCCAGTCCCCACCATAGCCATTGTCTTCTTAGCGGTTGTACTTAAATGTTTCTTTTTATACAAAGTATAGAAAGAGAAATTATTGTTATCATTCAAAAATTCAATCTCCAGATTTTGATGAATCTCCATATTTAAAACTGCTCTAAATTTGAAAATACCATTTTTTAAATTATGTCTATCTCTGAACAGGATTACTGAAAAATGGAACAAGCTGGATGAATGAAATTTTGTATGTTGTCTTTACACCAAGATTGTAAATTTCTGTCAAATTTTAGGCATATTCTTTAACAGAAAATCTGTCTACCTGTCCATTTGTGTGCATATGAAAATGATAACTCCAAAATATAACAAGCTAGATGGATGAAATTTGGAATTGGACCAGCTTTGTAGATGCATATTAAATTTTCCTCCAAATCCATCATAGGATTGACTGTCTGTCAGTATTATTCATGTTTATGTGAACTTGCTTACCCAAAAATGCAGGAAGAATTGTAAACTAGTGTCAAATTTTGTCCCAGTCAGTCAAATGGAAGGCATACTGTTTCAAAATCTATCATTGATTCTCTTCATTGTAGGATGAAGTTAATCACAAAGCATGCCATATTGTGTAAGTATACAAGGAAGTTGAGGAGAGTATGCTCCTTCTGAGTCGTAAATAATTAGTTGTGAGTTGCTATTGTGAGAGACTTAATAGTGTAGTTGATGGCTAAATAATTGCATGTAAAGGATCGTAAAAATCTTGTTTTGAAGCTTATTTATTAGGAGATTAGCTAATATACCCGGCATTTCTAGAATAAAAATACTTTCATGTTTAATATTTTTTAATGTAGCAAATACTTTTGTATAAAATATCATTCTCATACTGAACTGATTACTAATAACATTGTTAGAAATTGCACTTATAGTTAATTTTGAAAAATTAAAAAAATTAAAGGAAAAATAGCAGAATTAAAAAATTTATATCATTGAAAAGGTAACGTTTTGAATTTTAAGATGGTATAAAAATCTTTCTTGTGCAATTATTTGCTCTGAAGTTATAACAGAAAACATAAAAATTTTGGTTAATTCCTAATTAACTGAATGTTTAATTAACTTTTACACTTCACAAAGTTGACAGCATTTTTTCTCTTGTCTTAAATAATAAATCTTCAAAGTTTAGTTGAAATTGGCCCAGTCACTTAGGAGGAGATGTGGAACATACATATTTGTCCACACTGACTTTTAGTTATATTAAGATGGGAAACATATATTTAAATTGTGAACTTTAAGAGAAACTATAGAAATTTCTTTTAAACATAGTTTCACTTTCTTCTTTTTCAGGAATTTAATTCTTCAAAGTTTCGACAATGGCTGAATGCTCTCCTGTCTTCTGAAATAGCCTTTTGTGATGGTAATATGCATTTTCATTCTATGCTAGTTTTACATTATTTATTGATATTAAAATTATTGACATTATCTGGCATTTCTTTGACTGAGAAGAATGTATTCACCAATTTGCATTGCATATTAAATATGTCGTAGAATTATTAATAAAGAAAAATTTAAGTGAGTTTTTTAATTTTTATTCAGTTGTAATAAATAACAGCTATAGCTTTTTAAAACTAAAAAGAATAACCACAAAAAAATGATGTAGCAGAAAGTTGGAAAGCAGAGCCCTGCAAAAGTATTTCTTTACTCACTTACATAAACATTGAATTATAAAAAAAGCGCTATTTGAATGTTTATTTTTCTCAATCCTGTTTACAAATATGTGTATAAAATCATTTGTTTATTAACGTACCAAAAAAATATTTATGCAGTGTTTAGCCAAACACTTTTCTGCAGATTCATTATCAAATTTTCGTTTGAAGTTTAACTTAGGGTTAAAAATGTGAAGAGAGGATATTAATGAAATAATGTTTTATAAGAATATTTTTCCTCTTGGGAAAATGCAAATTTTTCAGAAAAAGGAATGTGCTAAATGAATTATTTTTTTTTATTTATTCTTGTATAACTTTCAATATAAAGAGCTGAAAAATATATTTACTTGCATGAGAAAGAATCATTTCTCAAGTGGCATTTATTAGAAGTTATCATTTTTTCAAACTGAATTTTTTCACTAACATTTCTTGCCTCAATTATTAGTATTTGGATTTCAAAAACCAGTTTTAAATTCTCTGAATAATACAAAAGATATGACATATTCTTTCTATCTTTTCTATTATTCTGATATCTTTAAATTATAATATCTTTAATCCCTTAACAGGTTTGCTTGAATTCCATTTGTGCATTGAATTATATATATTTTCAAATTTTTAAATTAAAATTAAATCATTCATAGACGTTATAACTCAATACAAAAATGTCTGGCAATCCATTAACATCTCAAGTGATCTATGGACATGTAGTTGAATCAATACACTGACACATCCCCCCAAAAGAGAGGGTCACTTAATTAGTACAATAAAGTACATTGTTAAGGGGTTAAAAGCAAATTTGTGAATGATTTATTGAAACTCCTAACAAAAAAAATTACTGCTGAACTTAATAATCTGCCATTTAAAAAAAAATTTCTTTACTTTCATATAATAATTCTTACAAACTCCTTTTATATTTGTTCAGCATTTTATGTATTGAATTGCCATATTTAATTCAGTGGATCCTGATTTTCATTTCATGCTTTAATATTTGTTATATCACAATCCTTTCAGTGCATTTATTCAGGGTTCGTACGCGTCCTTACAAGTGCTTAAAAGTCCTTACTTTTACATTTATTCCTTAAAAGTCCTTACAAATCCTTATTTTTATGCCCCATTTTTAAAAAGTCCTTGAAAGTCCTTACTTTTTACTCTGTCATTATTAAAAAATTTAAAATTTCACCAATTATCGTTTTTCTAATTCCTCCTTCTCGACGGCTCTAATCTCGGTCGCCGTGGCTCTCGTAGAATGGGTTGGGGGTGGGGGGACGACACTGCTCGTGTTCTACGAATCTATATCCATCGCATACACTTTGGGAAATAAGGGAGGAGTTACAGATGGTCTTTATTGGTCCATGGTTCCATAGGAATGATTGTCAAAAGTACTGTTACCATTTTTAGAACAGTATCAAAGTGATAAACCTTTACTTCCATTTTTTTTTGCCAGTGATGTTTTTAAAACTTGTTAATGATTGCATTCAACATTTCAAAATTTTAAAACCAGAAAATGAAAGAATTGAGAAACCTGAGACTTTATGCAAATTCAACTTCAGTGACCCAAACTTGTATAATGATAAAAGTTAAGTGTATTTAGGATTTGCTGCAGAGCAACTAATAAAAGAAAAGATAAAAAATAAGGAATTAGCAGACAAGGATGTTTTCACACTCAGACAGGATAGTCCGAAAAACATCATAACAATGATAAAACATTTCATGCAGAAATGTCCTCTGAATTACGCACTAGTAAAGACCTGCAATTTGCATTGAGCCACGAGTAATGGCTGGATATCCCGAAAAAGCACAGGAAAAAATGAAAAAGGTATTAATTGTATTGTCGCAAAATAAACGTATTTTGGGAAAAGATTGTGGCGAAATTTTGTTACTCTATGCAGATTTTCTGTTAAATATTGTAAAGCCAAATTCATTTGAATTTACTTCTTTCAATCCAAAGAGTGATTCCCTTGATAATTTTTCACAAACTTATTTTAGCAATAATCATTATGAAAAAGTTTGGAAGATTATCAAAATGATATTAATACTGTCACACGGACAATGAGGTTTTTCGGTGAACAAGGCCCTGGAAATAGAAAATTTAAAAGATGCTTCATATATTTTCCAGCGTGTAAATCATGAATTTATTAAGCTGTCTGGGGCTATTTATGACTTAAAAATTACTAAAGAAATGAGGACGGCTGCCACCTCAGCTAGAGCAAAATACATGCAGTATTTAGAAAGTGAAAGATCCAAAGAAAAGACTGAAACGAAAAGCTCTAGAGGAGGTATTAGATTTTTTAAAACAGAAGAAAATGTTCCAAACCAAATACACCAAACAAATGAGAAATCAAATGATTTAGTTAATGAGGCTGAAAGTCAAAGGATATAAATTTATTTATTCAATCGCATGAACTAAGAAAAACAATTTCTGAAAAAGAAATTAAAATAAATACCTTGGATGTAAAATTGAATGAAAAAAGTTTGGAATTAAAAGATATTTAATTTGAATACCAGTTTCATGGGGTTTTTTTCATCAATTTATTAACTCATATTTTAGGAGTTTTGTTGTGTTAAATTTGTAATGTATCTTCTATGTTTTATATTATAATTTATCATCTAATAGGTTGAATTTGCAAAAATGAGACATCTTATTTAAAAATGTGTGCGACACTTCGTTAAGTTTATTCAATTTAGAGGTCCTTATTTTTTGGTTTTTTTAGTCCTTAAAAGTCCTTGATAGTCCTTGATTTTCTTTTAAGGAAATGTGTGCGAACCCTGTTATTATTTCCTTGTATTTTTATTTAGCATTTTGAAGATTAGTTTTCAGCCATCTCTTTTTATTCATAAGTGCATTTTTTACTTTTTTTAATAATAAAATAATGATAATCGTAGTCCACAAGTGTTTTTCTTATTTGTCATATTGAGTGCTCTAAAAAAAATTAATAACAAAAGTTAAACGGATTGCAATTAAAGTTCCACTTATTAAATATTTTTAATAAATAAGTATACATTGTTTTTATTGTTAGTAATATTGAAAATTATGCAAGCATTTATGAAATATATAAAAGGAAATTTTTAATATAAAAAATTATGATTGAAAAAATTAAAAAAGCAAAATTAAATTTTATGACACAGAAGGGAACAAAAATGATATTCATGATGCAAACTGGCAACAGAGATCACTAATATGGAACAATATTTTTTTAAAAAAATGTCAAGAAAACTCTTACTATGAAAACAGTTTTAGAAAACAGCACATTGCCAAAGATTTTAATGCAAATAAATTAATAATGATACTAAAGTAACACAACAAATAAGAAAAATTTTGTGAACAGAAATTAGGTGTATGGTACATGATTGTGGATTTTTGAAAGGTACCCCCATCTGGCATTTGATAACGGAATCTCGCCAATAATATTAGCAACATCGATAAAATTATGGAACTTCTTGATCAATTAAAATTATTAAAATCCCAACTAAATATTCTTATGTCATTGCTGTTGGGAATAAATTAAATCTCTCCTCTTTTTATCAGCAGAACGACAATTTTCGAATCTTGTTAGCTCTAGTTGGTCAGCATTGTGATCAATGCTAACTGGAATGATATGCTGGTTCGAATCACTGATTGATCCAAATTAGCATGTCATTGAAGAAGCTGCAATTTTCCTAATTGCCACGCACATATATGTAATAATCTCACTTAATTTTATTCCAAATTCTAATATTATATATTTTTAAATCTTAATGTATTCCAAAATCACTTTTCTAAAACTCCAGTTTCGTTCCTTTCCCGCCCTGTAGGTATATTAAATCTTTCATTTTGGCATGTTTATTACTGAAAGAATATTTAATCGCTTTCACATGCCGACAGAAAATCATGACGGCGTCTCTTTGGCACCAGACTTTTTCCCTGAAACGCCTACATAACTTACTAAAAATACCCAATATTCCCTTCACTTTGATCACGTGTCCGTATGTTATTCCCTTATCCGAGAGAATACAGAGATTTTTCTGTGCACTTTCGCTTGTAACCTAAACAGAGATGGCCATATATCTACCACTCTCCTATCGATAATAAAAAGAAATTAGTTAATTACTCGGCCTGTATTTATTTTCAACGACTACAACCACGGATACGTTATATATATATATAAAGGTGATACTAGTTTCTTTTTCTGTCTTTCCCCTCTCTTTCCGGAGAAGATGTGAATGTGCCGCGACCTGTCATGAGATATGCTAAGTACTGTTTTATTATCTATCTTGTGTTATGGTTACAAGTAGTAACCATGTTATGCCATAATAAATGTCAAGTTAAAATTTAAATTGTCTCCCTCGTCATTTGTGTGGATCTCTATCTTTATGAAAAATTAAAATTATCAATTCAGGTTAATTTTTCCACAAGAATTGCAGATTTCAAATAATTCTTAAATTTAATTTGGAAAAACTTCTTTCTCCACTTTTCATAGAAATGGGTAGTGTTAGTAAAATTCTCGAGCTTATTTTCAAATTTCCAAAAATTTGCTCTAGATTACTTTTGGAAATTTAACAAAGCATTTCTTCTGGAGAGCCAGGATCTGACAAGTGTTTGTCTTCAATTTTATTTTTGAAAAGCTCGTTCCTGTTTCCACATTTTATCTCTCATCTGCTTCCTCCCATCTGATAACAAATCGTCCAGACAGATCATATGGTGGACTTTGATATCTGCCAGGGTTAATGAGTTTGCCTGAGCAGTTCAAGGTCAGCCCTCGCAGAGTGCCACAGCATCTGCATAGGTGAAATACAGGAGATATAGGAATCGGTTGTTTTGTGTTGTATCCTCTCCCAAAACCAAAAGAACCACCTCACCTATATTATATTTTCTTTCTTTCAATTCCTACTATTAGTTCACACTCTCCCTATATATATTTATTTATATATCTTGTTCAAATTTTCAATCGTTAATAAAATACTTTTTATTCATCCACTCAAATTCAAATACATTTTTTTAAAACTTGTAGTGGATGGCACTTGATGTTAATACAGTTTTTTCATATATTAATTCATTAATTAAATTTAATTAATTAATTTTAGTTTTATATGGGAGGAAGCATATGTCGCCTTGAGTCGTTTGGTTCGAATTTTTCTCAATAGATGGAGCTAGGTTTGCCAGCTTCTAGACCCAATATCCTTTGTTTTCTGGTATGTTCGCGAAGGCGTCATTTTTTCATGTATTTTTGTCAGAGAGTAATGTTGATTACTTTCTTTATCACTTTTAAGCGTGTAGATCGCTGACCTAAGTAGGAATTGACTTAAATTTTTTTTATATATATTACTTGTTTCTTAAGTGTTTTTTTCTTCTCGAAGAGTCCTTCAATGTATTTGGTGTATCTTTATCATTTTCTTTTATGGATTTTTATCGCAAGGGATTCTGATGAAATGGTCCGGATGCATGCTATCTTATCATCTAAAGTTGGACCTGATGTGAGCAATTGAATAAGTGAATAAAACTGTACCAAGGAATAACAGTACATATCTCTAGAGCAAACAGGATGATTAGATGGAATGAAATCCTAATGGTGTGTTGGCACAGCATTTGCGCTAATAAATTATCAAGTCCTACCCTCATCAGTCCCAGCTTGGCCTGTAGGAGACACTAAATAACACTTTTTCAAACTTTCACTACATTTATTCAAATGCCTCTAGATCAGCGGTTCCCAACCTTTTTGGTTGTGTGGACCACCTGTTGTGTAAAAAATATTTTGAGGCCCACTAACTAGATAAACAAAACACAAATATATATATATATAGAATATCTGTGTCAAGGAAAAGATGTTAGTTGATTTAATCTTCCTTTATTTCATCATAGAAAAATAGTATAGATTACTTTATAGTTAAAGGAATCACATTAAAGGATAGTAGTTAAAGGAATCATATTATTCGAGTATCCATGACCAGAATTAAAGAGGTAACGCGCGAGGTGCTGCGCTGTTGTTGTCAGCCTACATGTTGAAATCAAAAAGTGCAGATATGGATGTGCAGAACGTTTCAGTACCCAAAAAAGAGAATTTTCCCGGAAGACACGTGACTCGAAGTAAAAGTAGAAGCGTGCTTATTACGATGGAAATATATATATATAATTAGTAAAGCCTAGAGTAAAAGAATTAAAAATATATTGTTTTATAAAGCAAAAAATGAGTGAAGACTCTTGAAGCTCCATTGACTTCGACTCGTGACTAGCTTTCAATGGCCCACCAATACGTTATCCGAGGCCCACTGGTTGGGAACCGCTGCTCTAGATGTATCGGAATTTATTGTAGATCTTATCAATAGATGGCTAAAAATTATCAGCTGAAACGTATTTTGATTTTTTTTTTACAGTCATTTAAAAATGGTGTTTTTTTGGAAAAAGGAATATTTCTTGTTCACGCAAAACTAAGTCATTATACATTGGATATTTATGTGGTGAAAATTCCTTTTACATCGTAATGTGTTGTGTAAAGGTCATATTTTTAAAGTACATTATTAGTTTTCTGATATATCTTACCTACTTGGAGGAAAGGACTTAATAATTTTGGTGTCTCCTCCAGGAGACATTGGGTCTTTGATGAATGAATATTGAAAATATAATGCATTGAAAAGTTAATCTTAACACAGTCTTTTTAAAGTTAATTAGTTTTTATAAAAACGTAGGAATGCGATTTTTTTCCACCTAATACTCATCTTTTTAGATTCCCTGTACAAAATGTGAGGACATATTTGCAAGGCTTTATAACCCTTTTTTAATGATTTGTATAATGTTTATTTACATTTAGCAAGATTTCTAATAAATTTGTAATCTATTTTTTAATAATAAAAAGAAATTCTCAAATTGATAAAGGCAACTAATATAATTAAAATTCTGCTTCAGTTTGTCAAAACATTTGCATTTATTTTCAAAATATCATATTAAGTATCAATAAATTAAAATTTGTTATTTACTACAATGTATATGTCAGTATGACCCTATGTCTCCTGTAGGAGATACTAATTTTCTCAATTAAAAAAATTGAAATATTTCCCTCCATTTTTTTAGAACATTTTGATGTATTTAGAAAGTATTGGTGCAAAAATTAATGAAATTTAAAATTCAAAGTTGGTCTTGGGTTTGAAGAGGCTATAGACAAAGAAGAAAAAGTACTATAACATTACCAGTACTGTACCATGATAAGAAAAAAAATTAAATTTATCTGAAAAAATTTAATCATTTTAGTTGAAACTTAATTCCTTTCGTACAATGAAATATTTGACTCGTGCATTGAATTACAGTATTTTTTTTTTTTTGATATTTAAATCTGTAATTAGGTCAAAATAGCAATGAATAAAAAGGCATTTTTTTTTTTTGTTTGCTGAAGCATTTCAGGTGACTTTTAGTTCTTATATGAATTGAAATAGCAATAAATGTTGCAATTAAAATACATCATGTAATTAAGAGGTAAATAAAATTTATTGGTTAAAATGTTACTAAAAAGATATTAATACAATGATTTACTTTAAATTGGGTATGGGGATTTTGTTTTGTGAAAACCCTCTCCCCCCCCCCCCCCCCCATCTATCTGAATTTCTGAGTTTTTCTTCTTTAACATTTAATGTTTATAGTTAAAAAAAAATTACCTGAATTATGTTAAAGTAAGTAGGAGTAAATTTTGCTTTTTACTTCTCTGTTATTTTTTGAAATTTACTTTTAATTTGATTTTTACAGACTTTTTTAAAATAAAGTACTATATTTTCTCTTGCAGAAAAGATTGGAATTGTGGATGCTTTTCGTCATTTTTATCCTAACAAGAAAGAGTCATATACATGTTGGAACACGAAAACTGGTGCTAGAGCTACTAATTATGGCACGAGAATAGACTATATCCTTGTTACCAGCAATTTACTTCCTCTTTTAGAAAGTTGTGAAATAATGTCTGACTATTATGGTTCTGACCACTGCCCAGTTTCAATGCTTCTAAAGTGTGATTCCATTTCACAAGAAAATGTTCAACTTCCTTCCATCTGCACTCGTCTGTGGCCAGAATATACCGGTCAGCAACAGAAACTTCAAGCGTTTTTCCAGAAAACCCAAAACTTAGCTGATTTTCTTACGAAACAGAACAAAACAAATGTTCAGACTGTGTCTCGTGTTAACAAATCTGCTATTAAAAAGAATAAGCAGAAATCAATAACTAGTTTCTTTAAGACTCCTTCTTCTGTTCCAGCTACTTCTGTTTTGGATATAGAATCTGAATATTCTGGCAACGGAACATCTAGTATTAGTTCAAGCCCTAGTGATATGTCTTCTCCTTCTAAAAGTCAAGATTCCAATAATGAAAATGGCAATGATGAAATTTCATCGTCTGCGAAAAAAAATCAGTCAGCAGCATGGAAAACAATGCTTGCTGGTCCTCCAAAACCTCCTTTGTGTTCGGGTCACCAGAAAGAATGTGTTCTAAGAACTGTGAAGAAAAAAGGTCCGAATTATGGAAGAAACTTTTTTATGTGCTCTTATCCTTCGGGTCACCCATCTAATCCAGAAGCTAATTGTAATTTTTTTAAGTGGGTTACAGCACCAAAAGTTAATACATTAAAAAAGTCATAAATTTATTTATTTTTATATGTAAATACTTGTGTTTATTATATTCATATAAAGTTTAAATCCTATTATCTCTATCATGATTTTTAAAATTGTGTACAAAATGTAATTAAAAATTATAAAGAATATATAATTTTTTATGAGGTTGCTTGTGTGTTTTAATTTATTTAGTTATCTTTTTTATTTGGGGGGGGGGGCAACTTCAGTTAAAATTCTGTGCACCTTATTGGTGATCTTGTGAGTGATTCTAAATCAAGTTGGGAGTTTAGCCTTTCGTAAAATAATTTTAAAAGAAAATTAATCCTTTTTTTTTAAATATCTATATATATATAAAATTCAATGTCTGTCTGTTTGAACCTTATACATTTCCTCACCTCTTGACGAATTAGAACAAAATTTGGCACATATGTTCCTTAGCACCTAGAAGGATTAACTACGCAATTAAAAAGTTGCTTTCTCCACCTAAAGGGGGTTTAAAAGTCTCCTCTGTGTTTTATGTTTTTCCGCTATAACTTTAGAACCTATCACTACCCAGAAACCATTTTTGCACCATCTTAAAATTCAAAAAATTAGTTTTTCAGTGACACCTGTTCCATTTTTGTACACCTTTTTCTCATTTTTTTAACCAATTTTGAAAATGAATTTAAATAGAAGTTGTATATACTTTTGTTTGCTTCTATTTATTGCAATATCTTTCAAAATGCAAAAGCATGCGAGTGATTAAGCAGTTACATAGTTTTATATTTATCTGTTTAATTGCATGTGCACTTAAAGTTAAGTTGATTTCTGTGTATATTTCCACATCATCATTGGTTTTGTGATCATATGATTCTAGCCCCTTAGATTTTTATATTTCACTGTTTAATAACACACACTTTTACCAATGTTAAGCTTCAGTTGCTTTCTGTAGATATTTGGTTTTGTGATCGTGCGATTTTAGCTTCTTAGATTTAGAAATGTATAAACAAAAATTAAAATTCGGCCAAATTGTTTTTAAATCCACGTTGGCGTTTCATCGAGTGCATACTTGATAATCAAGTAATTACTTTGTTCTGAAGTTTAAGTTGAAGGTCTCTGGATTTGTTTTTAAAACGGACAAAAAAGGAATTTCCATTCACCTTTGCATTTTTTAAACTACAGGTTTATGTTCTTTTTTATTTACCTTCGTAATATCTATATTTCAGGTATTATTTTTCCCTATTAACAATTACTGTCCTACCAATAGAGCTCAAAATCCAAGTATTATGTTATGAATCTATATCTGAAACATGCAACTTCTGTTTAGAAAGAAACTTGGTAGACATGTTTCTTCGTACCAGGAAGGATTAACTATGCTGTTAAAAAGCTGCTAGTTGGAGTATAAAGAATAATTTTTAATGTTTTTCCTCAGTGACTTCAGAACATAGCATCACTCAAAAATGATTTTCGAACCATTTTAAAAGTAAAAAAATAGCTTCTCAGCAACATCTGTTCCACTTTCATACCACTATTTCTTTAATTTTTAATCACTTTTCAAAGTTATTTTAAACATAATTTATATTTTTTTGTTTGTTGTCATTTTAAACCTATTTCACTTTTTAATCTCTCAAATGCTTTTGTTAATGTTAAAATTAATTTGCCTTCTTTGGACAATTCCACTTTCATTTCCTTCTAACTTTACATTTTCTAACTACAAATTTTTGGTCTCTTTTTACCTTTGTAGTATCTCGAATTTAGGGATATTTTTCCCTGTTACCCACTACTGTCATATCATTTGGATCTTTTAATGTAGTAAGGTGTGAATGCGGATCACAAAATTTAAACCAAACACACATTTTATACATATTTTCACAAAAATATAAACTCAACCTAAAATATTTCCAAAATTAATCACATTAACAATGCGTTGTGAGCATGTTGCATCTTGTGTAGAAAATATTTATTTTTGCGTTACTGAATTTCGTAATTGTTGGTTTTTAGTAGCAGTTGATAATAAGATGTTTATCAATTAGTGGGAAAAGGTTTTTATAGCGTGTATTACCCATGTCTACAAGTCAACATATGGTGCTTTGAACAGAGATTTGTTACATATTACAAACTACAATGTGAATGTTTATAAGATATGGTGGGAACAAATAAACCTTGACTGACAAAAGATCAGCTAACAGCTCATGAAGTAATGGGGAATTTGATTGCTGAAGAGAATGGTAAACCCCTCTCTAACTTGAAGTCTCATGTAAAACTGAAACAACATTTTTAAAATAATTTGATCCTTACTGAAATTCAGTCTAACTGTCATATAGCTCTTGCCGTTGCTCCATCAAGAATAGCTATCAGACTTCTGGTTGGTGACTGCACAGCACATCCTCTTCTGGTCTTAACTCACACTGAGAATCCTATATGCAATATAAGCAGAAAGTCTGATAAGGCGATTGTCCAACAAATTGCAAGCTTATCATTTGGGATGAGTGTACCATGTCAAACAAATCTGCCATTATGAAGTTTGCTTCTCCCATGGCATGTTTTGGAATGAGAACTCCAATTAATCTTTATATATATGCTCCAAAGCATGAGACCAAAACTGTTGTTTATTCAAAGTCTTTTAAAGTAGTAATTAATTAGGTATATCAGTAAGGATTAGTCAGATAAATGTAAGCAGAGCCGCTGGTACAATGGCTAGTATTATATAAGAGAAAATACTCTGTGCACAGTTTTGAAAATTTGCTAAACTTTTGAAATATTTTTTAAAAAAAAGAAAATTATGTTTTAAAATCTTCTGAATCTCCGAAATTAAAAATATTTTCAAAATATATTAAAATATGAATGAAATGCATACACATATAATTTTCATGTTTTAATCAGTTTTCAGACTAAATTCGGGGTTCTGGCTCCATGAATGGTGGCGAAATCTTTAGTGTGAAGAGTCCCTACCATATTTTTCTTTATGGTAAAGGGCAAAAAATTTTCGAAGTCATTTTTAGGAAAATCATATCAGTTAAAATTATTTTACTTTTTTTTTTAACAAAATAATTGTACGAAATAGTGTTTGTTTCATTTATCTTTATTGACATGTTTGCTTTCTTTTCCTTGTTTTATTTGGTATGAACCAATTTGAAATAGTTTTTGTTTTTCTCCTCCGGATCGCGAATGAGGAAGGAAAAAAAAAAAATTGCATCGGCCGGGAATCGAACCCGGGCCGCCCGCGTGGCAGGCGAGCATTCTACCACTGAACCACCGATGCTACGAAAAGAAAGTATTCCAAACAGTTCAATTACGCAAGTGCTTTGAAATGACCCATATATGGCAATTTTTTTATCATTAAATACTTTCTTATTCTTGCTCTGACTGAAATATGCGGTCTTCTTTTCTTGAATTTTGTTGGTGGAAACATCAAATGATTTTTTTTTTCACTAACAAAATCATTAGAAATAGATATGTCGGAAAGCAATTCCTGATTTCATATTTTTATTTAGTTTGCAATTTTCTGTGTCGTAGTGGTATGGAACAAACACAAGAAAAGACAAAAATAGCGAAAATCTCCATAAAAAATTCTAAATAGCATGGATACAAAATTTTATTAATTTCGGAAAACTATTCTAATATTCTAAACTATTAGAAAATATGACAGACTGACAAATCATATTATCAAATAACAGAGCTCATAGCCCTTTTGATATGTGGGCGTAAATATTCTATTAACTCAAGATTAGTTAGTTTTGCTAAAATTCAATACTTCAGCACGCTTTGCTTTGAAAATCCTTCCCTTTGTTATCCTTGTCGGAAATGAGTTTAAAATCAGTTCATACTTACTTTCCACCCACTAGATGGCAGCAGGAGGGAAAGAAATTTTTTTCAGTCTCATTAGTTCCTTCGGTATTGTAGGATTGATGCTGGCGAGGCAACTGAAAACAAGACACAGAACATTCAGATTTTAAAAAGCAGTCTATTCATAAATGAAAAATTCATACATTTCTCATATTACGATTGTTAATAAAAAAGTATTCTGTTCATCGGAATTATTATAAATTTTTATTACTAATAAAAAGGTCCAAATTAAGGCTAAATTCCTTAAAATCAGTGTAAATTGCGTTGCTTCCTTCTTCCAGATAATAGTCGCATTAAATTTTTTCCACTTTAAACTGATGATTGAAAAGAATTAATTTGCTTATAAAATTCAATTAAAAATTACAAAAAAAATCGCTAAATGCGTGAAACTGAGAATACATTAATTAGAATACATTGGACTAAAATTTTCGTAGAGAAAACTGTAAAATATTTCATCTAAGATTTTCTTCAAATGTAAATGATTATTGATTCACTATAGAAATAAAAATAATGCACAAATTGTTAAAGATAAACAATAAATTAAAAAAGCAAATATCATTTAAATTCCATAAAAAGGGAAAAAGTAAAGGCAACTTTTCTGAATTTCTTATCGTATCAGCAATAATATTTCATTTGTCTATGCGAACTTTCCTTCATTTCTGATTTTTCATCTTTAGTAAGATAGAAAATAAATAAAAATAATAAAATCAGCTTCAAAAAGTAATACTTGTAAGGACGTTTTTACATACTCTTATTTTAACTCGACTTGTTTCATTCTTGTAAAGATGGAATTTTGTAGTCTCTCTCTCATTTCCTGATGTGCTAGGGTTTCGGAATTTTGTACTCTTGATCTACAGTTTTGTTCTCGATGACAGACTGTAATATTTTCAAACCTTAATTATCATTTTTAATCGATTAATTTAATAAAATTTCGATTCCTTTCGAATGGCGCCACCTCGTAGTGGATTTGAGGAAAAAAATGGTTTCAACATTCCGTAATCTCTACTAATAATAAAGGAGAATGTGTGTGTTGGCGCTCTACAGGCCAGACCGCTGGACTCAGAGCTATGAAATGTGGCACAAACACACTTTGGAGGGTGGAAATGTGCACCTCGGAGCATTTTATTGAAATTTTATTCGAATTTTAATTAATTAAAAATTAAGCAAAATTTTGATGTTTTTCCTTAATAATTTTCGAAAATATTGCAGCACAAAAATCATTTTTACACCATCTGAAAGCGCAAGAAATTACATTTTCAATGATATCAATTAAGTTGCAATACATTTTTTCTCTAATTTTTTAAAATATTTTTGGCACAATTTATAACAATACTTTTCATTGTTGCAACGCAATTCAGACCGTTTTCATTGTTTAAACAAATATCTATTTGCGTGTTTCTCTTCCATTGTTGAAAATTAAGGTAGTATTTTAATGTTTAATGATATGTTTTAATCCGCATATTTTCATCCAGCTAACATGCTGTTGGAAGTAAAATTTGCCGTGCCATTTTAAAGTTAAAATCAAATGCATATTTTCAAAAGGAATAAGAGAGTGAAGATTGTATGATACATGACACATACAGTTAATCGACTCCATTAAGGACGTTCCTGCAGACAACGAATAAAATAGGTGGAAGACTACTGAAAGAACATGGGTTAAATGTTTATCGCGATTTGGAATTTGAAATTATTTTGTTAAGAAAACCATGAATATCAAATTATGCACAAGAGAGTCAATTGAAATTATATTCCCGGCGAACAAGCTAGTCGCTGAAGACGGCTAGTATTTATAATAAAGAATTAAAAATTAATAGTCCAGTAACTTTAGCCAAAAAATTGGTACTTCTTCGGAAAAACTTTAATCCAAGGTGTTTTTTTCACAGAAAGCTTCTTTATGCCATTTTAAATAATATCTCAAAAGTCCCCGACATTCTGCTGTACGTTTCCTGTACTTTTAAGGGCGATTGGTAGAAAACTGTATTGTCGCAATACCGTCATTTTCTTCGGAATAATAAACAGGTTCGTTTTTTCACGTAGAGACCTTTCTTACCTCATTCTAAATGCCATCTGAAAAGTCCCCGTCATTCTGCTGTACGTTTCCTATACTTTTAGGGGGCGATTGGTAGAAAATTGTTGCTGCACGTGATAAAGTAAATAATTCCCTGCAAACTGTACCAAGACTGAAAGAGATATCAAGTGTCTCAGAGCTAACCAAAAATAGACAAATACCGATCAAAATTTGCTATAATCAGTAATAGTAAATTTAGATTTATGATTATACATATTAAAAACAAATATCGCGTTAAGCTTGACGCAGTTCCAGACTTGAGATGATATCTGTCTTCATTTGAATCCAACTTTATTTCTTTGAAGAAAAGCGCGCTACAGAGATAACTCCGTTTACAGAGTGCAATGAACAACAGACACACAAAGAACAAAAGCCACAATGAATGAATCATAAAGATATTAAAAAACGCGTTAGAAAATAAAAAGTTGAGTACAGAGAACACAAAACCATAAAAATTTTGCAAGCACATAAATAATTTAAAACGGAATCACGCAATCACGGAAGCATTAAAAGACACACTAGGATTCTAAAAGTCGTATACTGTCATATTAATATCATAAAAACACACTATTTTTTTTTTAATTTAAAACATTAAATCAGAAGACCATTACAAAAAAAGCAAAGATAAAAAGTTAAATATGGACAGGCACCAAATCCTTAAAAACACATTAGGAGTTTAAAGAAGAAAACACACACGAGAGATAAAAATCAATTGCAGAATACAAAAATTGAACTCAGACCCACATAAAAACACCAAAGCCTCACAGACCCACATAAAGCACCAAAGCCTTTGTAGGCTTCAGCTCCATGAAACAAGCATTCGCACTGAAATTGTGTCTCACTTGAATAGTTGATCGTTACTATCAATAATTGCCAATTTCCATTATAAGATAATGCGAAAATATTTCATTGCTGTTTTCATTTGTTAGGACGTGGAACTATTACAATCATAAAAAAATGGAATAAAAAGTAAAATCAAAAATGAATCTTCTTTCAATGAATTAACAAATGTAATTAATTCGAGTCGTTTGACTCTTGAGCTAATCTTAAGCCATAAAAAGTGATGGTGGCGAATCCAGGATTTGTCGGGGGGGGGGGATGAGGTCATAAAAATTTTGTATCGTCGTGACGAATGTGAAAAGCCTCATGGATTATGAAAAACAAAACACTTTAACTTTATAGACAATAAGAATCATAAGGAATGCTACAATACTTTCGATAATTTAATAAAAAAAAACAATGAAATAATTAGCCGAAAAGTGTTTTCGACCGGGAGAACGTACAAGTACTAGTGGGATGACTATGAAAGTGGGAATATTTTCGAGTCTGTGAAGCCAGGAAGAAATTTTGCCACGTTTTATTATTATTATTATTTATTATTTTATTTATTTATTTATTATTTATTATTTATTTATTCATTTTTTTCAAATAAAATTAATTATATTGATTAATATTTTGATTTCAAATAAAATCAAAAATTCTGGTTTAGCTCGTGGGGTGGGGGCTCGAGACCCCCCCCCCCCCCGGATTCGCCACTGAGTGATAGCGAACCTTTTTGAGAAGTGGGTCAAATTTTGTTCACTATTTTTGGGTGGGTCACTAAGCCAGTGACGTCACTTGGAAAGGGGGAGGGAGGGTGTGGTATAAAGGGTACCAATAATTTGGAAACACCGAAAATCTGTTAACAGAAAAATTTGACAGATGATTTTTTTTGTTCTCATTTTTAAAATCCTCTAAAAAAATTTACATTTCCTTTTTGTTTTACAACTTTTACTTTTGCAAGGGAAGAGCAAAAAATAAAGGTCGACGTCTTAAAATTGATATCAACGGGTTGATACCGTGAATTATATAAATTGAAATATGAGAGAATAAATTTGAAATATAAAATAATATATAATTTTGATAATAAAATAATAATAATAAAGTTTATTAAACACTTCTAGACGCGTATGCAAAAGCTGTAGAGATGGGGAAAACCTATCGGTTTTTTTTGGTTAATTTTTTTTTTTTTTTTGTTTCGGTCAATCGTTTTTTTTTTTTCGGTTTTTTTTGTCCCGGTTATAACCAGATATTTTTTAAAAAATCCAATAACCGGATAAAAAACCGGATCCGAAGATAGGCTGGAATTTAGGTTCGATTAGACTAAAATTTACCAAGTTATGAAGCTTTGAATTTCATCATCTTAGGTCAATCACCGACAACCACTTCCTCGAGGCGTCTGGTGGCGAATTACTGAAAGAGTTTATGAACATATAAATATTGGCCAATGGATTGATTTCCTGTAAAAACAATATTAATAAAAAAATTTGTCTATGAGCGAGATTTGTATTTTTATATAAAAGCGCACACACACCGAAAAACGGTTATTTCAAAAACGGTTATTTTGATCGGTTATATCCGCCAGGTTAAACCTGAGGCGAAAAAAAACCCGAATAACCGAAACCGTTAAACCCGTCTTTGTTATATTTTTATATTTAATAATTATTTTGTATTTGTATTAAACATTTTGTGAGGCATTTCTCCCTTTCACGTTGTCTGAAACATTTGAGAACCAACGGGAGTGTCCTCACCTCGACTTTCTTGTACACTTATATAACAATTTGCATTCTATATTTAGTTCCGTAGTTATAGCGAGGAGAATCGAGTACATATTTTGACCCCTTCCTTTTGATCGACTAAAACCAAAATTATATTCAAATCTATAATTTTGGTATCAAGGCCAGTTATTTAATTTCATTTATCTTGGTCGTTTCGTATTTGAGTTATTGTGTTCACCGAACAAGGAGGGACAAACACAAGGCATAATAAGAATGTATTTTATGAATCAAGGAGGTTTAACACATTGCCGCACATGACGGCTGTAGCCCTCCCGTCCTGCGTCCTTTCATTATTATGAAAAAGAAATACTATTACCATTACATTTATTGTTCAGTAATACATTACATTTGTTCAGTAATATACATTACC
>BGPR01002380.1:163701-180618 GCA_013235015.1 Araneus ventricosus | reverse complement strand
TTAAAACAAACAGTCGTAAATGTCTCCAGGTTAAAAGATCCGATGATGGGATAACATCCAGGAGGAAATATTTCAGTTAAAACGCGTTAGTGAAAGAGGAAAAAGTTCTAATTTTTCAGTCGCGGATGACAGTTAACATTTTCTGATAACGGCAGACGATATGTTTTCTGCTTTCTCTTGCTTCTGTGGGAGATCTAATCTGTCGTCAGTAACAGTGAGCTTGGAATCGATTAGCAATAAATTTTTATTATTACCTCAGGCAGAGAGTGGATTCTTATGGCCGGAAATAAACGGAGTCTTTGTATGCTAGCTTGAAAATGGCGAAATTTTTATCATTTAGGAAGCAGTTTGCATTTCTCCTGTTATCTGAAATATTTCATCCAAATTATTGTCATTTTTATATCGAATTTTACAGAAGTATTTGCACGAAATACAGGGTTCTCGGGCCAAAAGTATCTGTAATTATGAGTAATGGCTTATAATTACAGAGCTACCCATTTGAATTTAAAAATATTTATCTAAATAGAAAGAACATCTCAATAAGTATTTGTTAATTTCAAGATGTGTGAACATTTTGTATCGCGGCAAATGTCTAAAAAGTAACCGAATTCACACCAAGTGTTTTTTCAGCATAAGCCTGTCAAGAGTTATTAGACGAATTACTTGAATGATAACTTAACTTGGTCTTTAACTCATCCACGGTCTCATTTATTTTGTTGATACGCAAATATTTTAATGAATCCCCTGTCAGATCAGCGGGAGTGGTCTCACCAAAACTTTCTCTATCTTCCCTAACGTGGGTGGGGAAAAATGCACAGAGCAGCAGTAACAAGGACGGTTCCCTAACGAAAGGTTCGGAATACGTGCAAATCGTTCGCTCCTTTTTTTTCCGTCGTACAATACCGAAAAACCCGAATATGCAATTTGAACGTCTTTTGTTTAACCGATTGAAACGAAAATTGAGCACAGATCTACAATTCATGTTAACAGACCTCATACCAATTTTTATGTAAAATCGTAGAGTTTGGAAGTTATCGTGTTAACAAGTGCGCGATTATACGCCTTTAAGACCGAACCCGAACGATCATGCGGGTTAGAGTTAGCTTATGTTTCTGCTTTCTGGTTGATTCCATGCAGTAAATGCCGGAAGAAAAGGGTTTTCTTATATCCAGAATCTCTACAATTCCATTTTTTCATTATATGGCAGATACCGTGTATTGTTGAGTTGACGTCGGCGTTTAATCCATCGGTTACAATATAGACCGACAGACAATCAGCCCTTTGACGGATTCGGTCCAGAATTTGATACGGACCTACATTCATGATGATAAAACTGTGCACCAAATTTTATCCATCTAACTATTTAAGTTTTTGAGATATTTGACGCGGACAGACAGACAGACTTCTCGTAGACTGGATTTTGTCCAAAATCTGAAAGACACCTGCAAATTATGTGCAAAGATCACATACCAAATTTCATCGCTCTAGCTCTAACGTTTTTTGAGTTATCGTGTTCACAAACATTGACACTACGGGCAGCCCCGCTTTTGAGTTCTTGCGAACTCTTTTCGCGGTTTAGATGGCTGTCCGCAGAAACAAGAGATTAACCAACCAACCCCACGGGACACAAGGCCCCGCACCGAAACGACGTCCCCGAACAACTTTATTTGATAATTTGAAAATAATACATTACATATAATATGAATTGAGTTATGACAATGAATAATTTTTCACAGATGTTATACATGGCTGAGAGAGTTGCAGGCCACGAACATATTGGTTGGCCCGGTCTTGATGAAATGATTAACAATGTTGTTTTGTTTATATGATCAATAGTAAACAATTGCTGTGGTTAGTGAATGGAAAAAATATTTTGTTAATTAAAATTGCTTTCAAAAATTTACCAAAAGGAGCAAGTACCAGTACTTTTGAAAGTTGTTACCAATCTACATTTTAAGATTATTACTAATACATTTGCTAAACAAAAAGTTTAAATATTATGGCAAGAAGTATTTGTTGGATGATAACATACAATATTGTTGCTTAAATGAGTTGCTCAAGTTGTTAAAATTGAAACGTTAACAATGAAAATAAGTATCATGACAATTAACGTCTTTATAATGAAGAAAATAATCTGGCGCAGATGAATTGCAACTTTGAGAACTGATACACAGGGATTCAGGATATTATGCCGAAGAGGAACAAAAAATCTAAATGGAAGAATTAGTAACAAGAAATTTATAGTTAAAAAAAATAGATAATGAAATATTTACAATATGTACATTACTTACTCAAAATACTGAGTTGGATGTTGTTATTATTGTTTATTATGACCCGTTGATCAGAACATCGTTATTCATTAGAAAATCCATTAGTTTACCAAGTTGTATGCGAGCTCCTTTGTTTTTAAGGATGCCCTTTTTCCAGTGAAGGAGGTTAGGTGTGCTTGGTTTTTTGAAATGCCAGCTTTCAGTCAATATGCAGGAAGTGGCATAATGAAGGGGAGTTCCAACATCACCGCAGTTGCAGAGGTCTGTAGGCTTTAGATTGAAGCGCCGGAGGTATGATGGAAAAGGACCATGTTCTGAAAAGAACATGATCTCACCTCTTGACCACTTGTGGAGCTTGAATGATGGGGATGGGATGATTTCATGAATGAGCCGACCAACTTTGCCTTTGTTCCATTCTAATTGCCATTTTTCTAATAATTCTTGATTTAGGGATTTCTTGAGTGAGCTGAGTGGCTTTTTTATGTTAATGATTGTACCTTCGTTAATTGCTTTTTTTGCAAGTTCGTCTGCTGTTTCGTTGCCGTAATGTCCGATATGTGCTTTCACCCAGCCGATGTAGTTGTTATTTTTGGATTGAAGTTGTTTTTGAATGTCACGGACTAGAGGATGTGGAGAAGTGGGATTCAAAATGGCTTGAAGGCTTGATAAACTGTCTGACCAGATTTTTACTTGGGTTTTAGAGTTGATGTGATGGAGAATGGCTTGATGAATTGCTAGCAGTTCGGCTTGAAATATGTTGTTGTCCTGAGAGAGTTTTCCCAACCATTTTGTTTTGAGTTGGCCTAAGTCATCAAAGCTGCAGAATGCTGATCCTGTGCCATCTGTGGTTTTAGAACCATCTGTGTAAATTGAGTTCTCGATAGGATAATTAGGAGCTGGTTCTGTCGAGATCCGGAAGTCGATTTTAAAATCAGCAGGATGAAATTGATGTCCTCTAAGTATTTCTTCATAGTCAGATGGGTCAATGAGAGAATCGTTGATAATGGCTGGTTGCCTTAATCTTGTTATTTTTATGTTTTTAGCTTCCTTACTAAGTGTAAGGTGAAGTGGAGGGATCCCTGTTAAGATTTGTAAACTTAGTGTAGAAGTTGTATGATAAGCCTTAGTTATTATTAAAAGAAATCTTCTTTGAAAGGAATTTAATTTGCGTTTCATTCGTTCTGATATATTTAATGCCCATGCTACTGAGCCATGACAGATCATTCTTTCGGTAACAGTCTTATAGATTAGTTTCCTGTTGGTTTGACTGAGACCCCAATTTTTGCCAGCTATCCTTTGAAGCTGGTGATAGTGGTCAAGTGATTTAGTTCCTCTGTCTATGATGTGTGGGACCCAGCTAAGAGTGCTATCAATGACAACACCTAGATATTTTAATGACCACACTTTTTGAATTCTTACGTTGTTCCATTTGATGCGGGCTGGGTTGACAAGTTTGCCGATATACATGTATTTAGTTTTATCAAATGATATTTCGAGCTTGTTTGAAGTTACCCAATTGGAGAAAATTTGAATGGCCTTATTAGCTAATTCTTGAACGCCTTTTTTTGTACGGTGAGAGATTACGAAGGCAAAATCATCAGCGAAGGCTTGGAGGTGGACGTCAGGAGGCCAGTCTGCATTAAGGATGTTGTCAGCAACAAGGTTCCAGAAAGCGGGGCCACTGCATGAACCTTGTGCGCAGCCTCTGGATTGTGGCCAGGAAGAAGGTCCTATTTGGGTTTGAATTATTACTTTGCGGTTGTTTAGAATGTCCTTTAATGTTTCTGTTATGTTTGATTTGGTGGCAATTTTGTCAATAGAGTTTTTGATAGACGAGTATTGAAGGTTATCAAAAGCTCCCTTAATATCTATTGAAATGAAGAGAGTTTGAAGGTCCTTGCGTTTGGCTTCCTCGAGTTTTGAGACGAGGGTGGAAAGTGCTAAGTCGACAGATTTACCCTGGCGGAAACCATACTGTTGATCATGTAATTTGTTATTCTTCTCAAGATAATAATTAAATCTTTGAAGAAGCAGTTTTTCTAAAAGTTTACCCAGTGTTGGTAAAAGGGTAATTGGCCTGTAAGAAGAGATGTTTCTTGGTTCCTTGCCTTTTTTATGAAAAAGGACAATGATGCCTTCTTTAAGAGATGTTGGAAACCTTTGGAATTGTAAACATTTGTTAAAGAAATTCCTGAGGATGGATGGACATGATTTGAAGATTTGTTTAATTATTATAAAGTCAATGCCGTCATTGCCCGGAGCTTTGTTGTTTGGAAGAGTCTTGATAATGGTCTTGAGTTCTTTGTTAGTGAAGGGAGGTTCCAAGTTATGCGGTTGTGATGAGGTGTTTTGGGCTGTGACATCTGTTGTGATGGGATAAAGTGATTGAAGAATGGATTGAGCAATTTCAAGTGGAGAGCCATTGTGGTCATTATTTATTTGTGAAAAGATGTCTGTTGGAGGTGCTGTTTTTTGGAATGCCATTTTGAAAAATTTTCCATAAGCTTCATTTTCTTGAGAACAGTTTTTCTTAAAACTATTTCTTTTGGCTTGAAGGACTTCTTTTTTGAATATTGAAAGCTTCATTTTAGCTTTAATTTCAAAGTGGGTTTTGACTAGACCATTGGATCTTTCAGCTCTTCTTTTAAGTGCTGTTATTTCTTTTTTCTTTGTTTCTAAATTTGAATTCCACCAGGAGATGGTTGGGGTTGTTGGGGTTTTCTTTAGTTTATATGCTTTCCTGCAAGCAAAATTAAGTTCTTGTTGTATGAAAACCGTTAGATCATCTATGTCCTCTGGATGGACTGTGTCTGAGATTCTTTTAAGAATTGAATGAGCTTTTGATTTTAAAATTGTTGAAAATTTTTTATGACCACCAAAGATAGTTTTGAAGCGGTTATATTTTAAGATGTGTTGGTCCTTGTTGATAGTTATACTAATGATTTTGTGGTCGCTGTAAGATTCTATGTTATCCAACACTTGCCAATCGGAGTTTACAGCTAGAACTGATGAAGATGCGATTGAAAGGTCCGGCCAGCCTTTAGAGTCCCTTTGAATAAATGTTGGAGGAGCGTCTTTTGTATTTAAAAGATGACCATGTGTTCACAAACAGGCAAACATACAGTGGAGTCTCCCTATAACGAAATCGCTTGGTTCCAATTGAAAAATTCGTTATAGAGAAAATTTCGTTATACGGAGATTAGAGATTTTTGCAGTTATTTAAGTAAATGTTCCAAACTTTTCAATAGGTGCGATAAGTTCAGATGTATTTAATTATGATTTTCAATTAAAAATGGAGTAATATATATATATTATAAATTTGTTAAAATTATACTAATTTTTATTGTATAAATAAAACGCTCAAAACTTAAGACAATTCACCAATTTAGAGAATAATATGTACTAGTATGTACTTACGTTTATTTTACTTGAAAAATTCCGCTATTTTACATTGCTTTGCATTTTGTGATGTTAAATTTTCAGAAAAATTTTCACATTTTAAGAGTGAGTGGTTCCAGAAACATGCACGAGTGAGCGAATTGGTTGCACAGAAACTATCAACTTTCTTCAAAAATGACAAAAATCGAAAAGATAAACCTCTGAAAAAATTCGGTATAGGGAGACAACCACTTCGTTATATGGAGAACATTTTGAATGTTTTTTAACATTCCGATTAAAAATTTCGTTATAGGGAGAAATTCGTTGTAGAGAGACTTCGTTGTAGGGAGACTCTACTGTAATTCCAAAATTGTGTTTTTCGGACTCAGGGAGGTCTAAAACCGTGTAGATTCGTCCAAACTTTGAATTTTTTAACGATTACAATACTTTCTCCTTTAATAATTCGTATTGGAGAAAGTAAAAAAGTCTAATGGACTCAAATTCAGGGACATTGGTGTCCAGGAAATTAGGCTCCCTCTTCCGATTAAGCTCCTTGGAAATGACGCATACAAAAACGCGTAAAATCTTTACATTAGTGAGGCGGACCGTCGCCCTATTAGAACAGGAAACCCGATGGAATATGTAAAGTTTTCCAGCAAATCAAGAAAAACCTGTCCTCATCACGATTTTCACTTAACCACTGTAGGGTAGGCCTAAATGGTGGATCGATATTTGAAATATAGAAATAACTATTCTATTTCTATAAAAGACTATTTTTATTCTTTACTAGAAATAACTTAAAAGATAAAAACAAAAACATTATACACTATATGCCCAAAAGTATCCGGACACTTGCAGATTTTCACATTTTTTAGAATTTCTCCGGAATGGTTTAACCGACTGCCGTTAAACTTCGGACATGTAAATAATAGACAATAACTCACATTTTACATTGAAGATTCGGTACTGAGGGCAACTAGGGGGCCGTCTACAAACTGATGAAGACAAAAATGTTTTTGGCCCACCCCGTTTCACAGAATACCGATAACAAGATGAAACTTTCAGAAATAGTAATGTTTAATGTGCATAATATTTACAGGAATTTTTGTAAACTCAGCGGAAATATTTGGGATGATATAAAGGTTTTCTTAAAAACTATCAAATTTTCCCACCTGTTTTTGGCTTATAACATGCAGAGTTTTCTGTTATATTATACGATACTTACAGAAACGATGACAATATGTTAGAGAAGTATTTGTGCAAAACTTTGGAAAAGAATTGTTGAATATTACAGGAATTATGAGCAATTTTAGTAAATAGTGTTTTACTGCGCATGCGCGAAACATAGTGAAATTTTTCTTTCACAACTTTAAAGCCAGATATATAGGGCAACTTATATAAAACAATTCAGTTCAATATCGTTAGTATTCAAAAAGATATGGGTATCACAACGAGCAGAATTTTAGCTCCTGTCGAAGAGAAGCTAAAATATGAGGGGTTGTACACAAATTGATATTTTTTAAACTTATATCTTTAAATAGTTATATAGTGGTTAGAATTTGCTGAATACCCATGAACACATCTAATATTTGTAACGAATAAAAAATTATATATGTAGAATTATTAAAATATTTTAAGAAAAAAAATTAATTATATAAAAAATCGTTTCGCCATAAAATAAATATATTTAAATATATCGTTTGGCCGTAAAATTGTAATATGTGACTTGTTAATAATCATGTAAATAATATAATTAAAGTAATAAAATTTTTGTTATTTATAGTGCCTAATTAGCTGGAATTTAAGTTATGCACATAATTGATAAGTGTTCATGGGTATGCAGCTAATTATAACTGCTATAGAATTCAATATAACTATTTAAAGATATAAGTTTAAAAAAATATCAATTTGTGTACAAACCCTCATCTTTTAGCTTCTCTTCGACAGGAGATAAAATTCTGCTCGTTGTAATGCCCATATTTTTCTGAATACTAACGATATTGAAATGAATTGTTTTATATAAGTTGCCCTATATATCTGGCTTTAAAGTTGTGAAAGAAAAATTACACTATGTTTCGCGCATGCGCAGTAAAACACTATTTACTAAAATTGCTCATAATTCCTGTAATATTCAACAATTCTTTTCCATAGTTTTACACAAATGCTTCTCTAACATATTGTCATCTTTTCTGTAAGTTCCGTATAATATAACAGAAAACTCTGCATGTTATAAGCAAAAAACAGGTGGGAAAATTTGAGAGTTTTAAAGAAAACCTTTATATCTTCCCAACTATTTGCGCTGAGTTTACAAAAATTCCTGTAAATATTATGCATATTAATCATTACCATTTCTGAAAGTTTCATCTTGTTATCGGCATTCTGTGAAGCGGGGTGGGCCAAAAACATTTTTGTCTTCATCAGTTTGTAGACGGCCCCCAAATTGCCCTCAGGACCGAATCTTCAATGTAAAATTTGAGTTACTGTTTATTCTTTACATGTCCGAAGTTTAAAGGCAGTTGGTTAAACTATTCCGGAGAAATTCTAAAAAATGTGAAAATCTGCAAGTGTCCGGATACTTTTGGGCATATAGTGTATATCTCTTCACATGTTTCCATCCATCTTAAAAATTAAACACCTGATGTTGTATAGTCAGAACATGTGGCAAAACCTGATTGGCTGTGATTCCATAGTTGGTTATGAAGTCATAGAAATTTGCACGCCCATACTATGACATCAACAAACATAACAAACAAGATCAAAAACAATTTAATCTAACAAATTTTTTTAAACAGTTGTTTACAAATAAGTATTTAGACGATTTTAGGACATGAAAAAACAAAAAATGAACTAACAATTACCGATTTATGACTATTGTACACATGTGTGACTGAACTGTCTATACCCAAATAGTCCTGGAAAGGATTCCAATCCACGGAGGAGCAGTCTGTTTCATTCCAAAGCGGGACATTCACCACTAGGTCACTCCACTTTCTTTGGAACAAGGTGTGCCAAAGCGTTTCGTCAATGTAAGAATCCAATGAGAAGTGGGCAAAAAATTTGGATTTGCATCCGGTTTGGTATTTTTTCGGCACACTAGGCCATGAAGCTGAAATACGATAGTCGGTCAGGGGGAAAGTAGGGATGGCGGTTATTGCGAAAACAACCGGTTTTCGGTTTTTTTTTCTTCACCTCCGGTTTAACCTGGCAGTTATAACCGCTCAAAAGAACCGGTTTTCGGTGTTTTTTTTAAATAAAAGACAAACTTCGTTTGAAGACAAGACTTTTTATTTATATTGTTTTTGCAGGAATCACACACACACACACACACCCATTGACCAATATTTATCTGTTCATAAAGACTCTGTAATTCGCCAACCAACATACGCCTCGATGAAGGGGTTGTCGTTGATTGACCTAAGATGATGAAATTCAAAGCTTCATAATTTGGTAAATTTTAGTCTAATCGAGCCTATCTTCCGATCCAATTTTTTTTACCCGGTTATCGGGTTTTAAAAAAATAACCGATTATAACCGGGGCAAAAAATAACCGAAAAAACCGGTTAACCGAAACAAAAAAAACAGCTTTCGGTTAAAACCGGTAAGTTTTTTCCCATCCCTAGAGGAAAGAGCCTCTCTCACAAAAGCGAAAACCACAAAATGGGGGTGGGAGAGTGTGGATGGGAATCAGTCTGGGGAAATCTGGGATGGGGAGGGCTCGTTTTGAAAGTGGGAGCAGGAGGTGACTTAGTAGCTTAGGGGATCAGGTTCCCGTAGGTGATAGGTTACCAGTTAGCACAGTTTGACCAGTGAATGACCCATCAAATTTTATGAGCTACGGCTACAGCGTACGGCGGATTCAAAATTGCATCTCTCACGACTTTCAGTTCTTCCGGTTGTAGTGCTAACATGGTGTGGTGAAATTTTGTGATTTCCAAAGTCACTCCAGCCAATGTAAACTGACTTTCCATCTGCCTGAACCTAGATTGGTGTTCCAAAATGGCTCACCTTTAACGATGACGCATGCATTGTTTCTGTTTCCGTCTTCAGGCATAAGAATTTTAAAATAATGATCAATTGCGCAGAAACAACTAATCGCACAATTTCTATTATGGAAAAAGAATCCGTGCGCTTTAAGTTCACAAGGTCACTAGTATGGGAAAATAATCGATAAAATAAATTGCAGAAGGGCCCAGGCAAAAAATTACAATAAAAATTTCTTCTTCTTTTCATATTACAAAAATTCATGAAATAAAAATATTTCTAAATAAACTAGAAGATTTGTGCCCGTCTAAGAAGAGCTTTCAGTCCGCCAACCATATTTCAGAACTTATTGTTACAGATTTACTAACGGAAATTGTAGTAGAAAATCTTATGCACATTGACAGAGTGCTTAAGAAAGAGAAAAAAGCATGAAAAACAGAACTGATGAATCAATTGACACTAACTGTCGTTCTGTTAATATCTTTACGTTTAAAAATTAGTCTCGTTTTGCTCGAGTAAAAATAATGCAAAATCCAATTCATTATCAAATACAAAATTTAAAAAAATTGAAAGAAAATATTAGCAATAGCAATGCACCACAAATCCAAATCTTTAAGTAAAGGGAGCCTTTAAGTATGAAAACGGTTAAAGAAAAAATATTAAATGCAAAATATATAAATATTCAAATCCAAAATTAAGTAAGAAAAAGAAAAAAAACCCTTTTAATAAAAACGAAAGTATTCTAAATTTATATCATGAAAACCAGAATTCATGAAACAATTGACACTAACTTCCAATTGGTCCTTGAAGCGAGAATATAATGAATCAGCATGAACGGTAACGAGTGGATGAATCAGTATAAATAAAAAAAGAAGGGAAACTGCTTAATTCAGCTCATTTATACATAGAAAACCTGTCTGAGATGTTTGATACCATGACGCAGACCAAAGGGGCGGGGCTATTTTTAACTCCTCCCAGCGTTACGGACATCGATAAATAATTATATCAGTGGCGGACTGGGTCTAAAATTAGAGGTTGCTATTAATAGAGGGGACCCTATCACATCTAGTATGAAATCTTACATATTTTTTAAATTTCATTTTTTTACAAATACAATAGTAAATTAAAATGAGTAAGTTATTAAAATCTATTCTTAATTCAAAGGTTTGTTATAATATATTAGTAATTACAGTATACAAGTACTATACATGTGATTGGAAGTAAGAAATACCAACTGTAAATACAATTTTACGATAGGAAATTTAATAATTTTAAAGATTGTATAGCATACTGTAATTTTGGAACTATGCTGTAATTTTGAGAATTTTTTAACCAAACTGAAAATAAATGCGAACTATTTACCAATTCCATTTTTTTTAAAGAATACTTCTTATTGTCAAATATCAACAACTGAAAAGTACAGAAGTGTATTGCATACTGTGCACTTCATTAAGTGGTAAGTAAATTCACGATGACTGTGTGAAACTGTCAATAATTACTCTGCATTCAAATCACTTACCAATTCCTTCTCAATAGATTCCAAGTTCTCCTCGGACAATGAATTTCTTCTAGTTTAGGTTTAGTTACAGTAACCTCCCGTTTTGAAGCAACACGAGGGCTATTTTAGGACTGACCTTATAATTTGCAACTGAAATCAAATGACGAGGACACCTGAGTTGGCACTCCCTTTCTCCAAACTTCCGCACCACACCAACGGGAGGACGTTTGACCCACTCCGTACGATTTAATGTGCATCAGACCCACATACACATTGGATCTTTAGTGTAACTTGGAACCCTCCGGTCCCGAGGCTGAGACCTTACCACTAGGCTACCGAGGCCCCGATTCTGCCTTAGAGTTAATGCCCAAAGCAACCAATATTTTCTTCTCATAACTTTAACATTGGCAAAAACATGTGAGTGAAGGATTTAGCGAAACAATAATTTGGTTTGAATTTTATTTTATGACAATAGAAAACATTGTTACAAATTGCATTTAAAATTAATTTTAAAATGTTAATTATAATTAGAGAAAAATTTTACCGCATCATTAAAAAGAAATTTTATTGCTCTTTAAGATGGTGTAAAAATAATTTTCGTGCGCTAACTATTTCAGAACTTATTGGCGAGACCTTACCTGTAGGTCACAGAGGCCTCACAATGAATTTCTTAATAAGGTCTTTATGATCTTTAGCTTCAAAATACACACACAATCCTGGTGCCCCATAATGAATTAATAAAGGGGCCCACTTGCCGTTAGGCAAGCTGGCAACCTGGTCAGTCCGCCACTGTACATTTCTTTTGTTTTGTGTTTCCCTTCCTGCCTGTGGAAGGCTTTACACCCTCTTGGGTAGGCTGGGCCGGGGTGGGTTGTAAATAAATTAAATAAATAAATATCACTACATCATTCATCCCAGAAAAATGGAACATTTTCAAATACGTTCTTTGGTCCTCAAATTACGTGAAATCATTCTCCCGTCCCTCGTTACAGTTTTAGCGGCCCGAAGAAGATTTTTAAAAAACTTTAAAAAAATAGGCACGTTCGCTCGCCCATCAGTTTTACGACAGAAAAATGCAAAAACAACAACAAAAAGCAAGTTGTTTAGCCACCTCCAAGGGTCGCACCCCTCTTACGCAGAGGGGTCATTCCCTCCATCTTGCCGGGAGCCTCCTAGAAGAATAAAAATCTTGTGGTTATTGCACCCCGGATTTGTACAGAAAAGATTTTGCTCAGAAAGGGCTCCAGATATTTTCTAGAAAAAAAAAGAGTTCTCTTTTTCTCTCTCACACACACAATTCTTGGGCCTCATACTGACTTAATAAGGGGGCCCACTTGCCATCAGGCAAGCTGGCAACCTGGCCAGTCCGCCACTGATTACAGATATAGATAACACAGCTGGCTATACGCGTGCAACAATAATGATCACCGATAGAGCTAATTGTTGCTTTCATCCACTGACTCACCAGTAGCCCTGAGTTTTGCCTAGTTCTCTGAGTTTTCATAAGTCCTTGGTAGCAAGTCCACGAGAACTGTTGCAAATAGTACTCTCACAAATAGAAATTGAAAGATACTGAAATGATAAAGATAACACAGGCCTGCAAAAAAATACTTTTTGAAAACTGTTTTAATTTTGATGACTGATTTTTATGTTATTTTAAGTGTTGATTCTAAAAATGAAATCCATTTATTTCTATCATATAAGGATTTTTACAAAGTGATTGCATATTTTGAAGGAAACAGTTGAAATCTCGAAATTTTGACATTTCATTAATTCATAAATACATATAAATTACATTTATATCTTAGTTCAAGTAATTTTTAAGTATAGGTAGAAAGTTACAAGTCCTTATAGTGACGTTTTTCCTTTACCTCAAAAGTTCTTTTGTCACTTTTCCTCTTGTGAACTTTGCAGGGATTGTCTCTTTGTAGCATCCAGCAGTAGTCGGCTATCATGCTGAGATTCCATTTTCCTTGATATCACCTCTTCATTTCCTTTATATCTTGGTGAAATCCTTCACCTTGTTCCTCACTAACTTCTAAATTTTCAGGAAAATAGTCCAGGTGCGAATCGAGAAAATGAACTTTTAAGCTCATGCTACAGCCTAAAATCTTGAAATTTTTTATCATCTCTTCTACAATATACAGATGGAGGCCAAAATAATACGAACACCTGTGAAATAATGGAAAATCTTTATTAATAGGGGGTTGGACCACCCTTTGACTGAAGTACAGATTTAATGCGACGTGGGATAGATGCATAAAGGTCATGGACAATATTTAAAGGAATAATTAAGCCATTCCTCCTGCAGAGCGGTCTTTAATTCCGAAAGTCCGGATGGAGGTGGAAATCGGGAACGAATTTTGGACTCCAAATATTGCCATGAATGTTCAATAATATTCAAGTCCGGAGACTGAGGGGGCCAGGCGAGATGGTCAACTGCATCGTCATTCTCTTCGAACCATTCTTGAACACACCTAGCTGTGTGGATAGGGGCGTTGTCGTCTTGAAAAAGCGGCCGCTCTCCAGGGAATACAGTCTGGACAAAAGGATGAACATGATCCCCTAGAATGGTTAGATAGTGATTGGATTTGATCCTTCCATGCAGAATAACAAATGGCCCAAGACCGCGCCAAGATATTGCACCCCATACCATAATGGAGCCACCCCCATGCTTCACAGTCGGCAAGAGGCATTCAGGATTAAACGCTTCTTTGGGAGTTCTCCAGACATAAACGCGTCCGGTCGACTGAAATAGGGTGAATGACGATTCATCTGACCATATTACCTGTTGCCACTGCTGTGGGGACCAGCATTTGTGATCTCTGCACCATTGGCGCCGCTTGAAAGCATTAGTTGGTGTCACCAAGAGTTTACGAATTGCCATTCTGCCATAAATGTTAGCAGCATGAAGTTCCCTTTTGACAGTTTTTGATGAAACGGGGTCTTGGAGATGACTGTTCATTTCGGATGTTATCTCGGATAACGATCGCTTATGCTTTCGGGCTACTATGCGCTTCAAGACCCGTCTATCCCTATCAGCAAGCTTTGATTTTCGGCCACTGTTGTGCTTTGAAGACGTCGTCTTACCCTCTTTCGTGTACGCCGTCATAACGGCTGATACCGTACTCCTTGCAAACCCCAAAAGGTTTGCTGTTTCCGTAACCGATGCTCCACTTAAACGCGCTCCAACTATCATTCCTCTTTGGAACTCTGACAGGTCTGACATTTCAACTTATCACAGACAGTTCGATAGAAGCATGCAACGCAGGTGACTGCTGTGGAGAGACTAATATCTTCCTCTTCACGCTCACTAGGTGGCAGACTTCTGTTGCAGGTGGCGCGGCTGTACTGCAGGTGTGAAATACGTCATACTTTTTCACAGGTGTTCGTATTATTTTGGACTCCATCTGTATTTGTATTTGGGGTCCTTTTTGTTTCCAAGAAAGCTAGTAATAACTAGTTTGAAAGATTCCTAGGCTTTTCTTTCGTTTCCATTTTAGTCTCAAAATTTTCATCTTTCATCATTTTCCTGATGTCTGGTCCTACAAACACACCTTCCTTCAGTTTTGCTTCGGATAAACCCGGGAACTGGTCATAAAGGTATTTGAAGCATTCACCTTCTTTTGGTAAAGCCTTGAGAAATTGTTTCATAAGACATAATTTTATGTGAAGCGGTGGAAGTAACACTTTTTTTGGCAAGCAGGAGAGGTATCCGGTTTCAACTGGTTTATTCCGTGTTTAATAGGCAATTTACCGATTCAGAGGAATATTCTGGATTGAAATAGTTTCTTCTTTCTTATTTGTTAGTTTAATCCACCGATTTATTATTTTAAGTCCATAATTATGTTTATCGAACTCATATAAATAATACTTTTTTGGTCCGAAATATACTAAATTCATAAAAAAATACATTGCGATTTGTGATGAAACTGTACATGATGGAATTTTTTCATTATTTTTTCCAGAAATCAGCATCCAAAAAACTATAGAAAACACCACTTGCTTTACCGACAATTTTTTCATCGCACACCTGTGTAATTTTACCTTTTAGGAAAAGTATCCTCCCCAAAAAAACCACGTAATTTTTAAAAACGGTGATTAAAAGGTAAAGTATTGTGCTTGTGCAATAAAAGATGTTCATGCCACGAAAAAAATGTGAAAACTCTGCTGTAAAGTTAATATAAAAAAGAAGCTGGATTGTTTAACACGTGACTGAAAAATTTAATGAAACAAAGAAATTTGGCTATTGGAATTAATTTAAAACCTTCAATTTAAAATTGAGACAGCTTGAAGTTTATGAGCATGTAACATTTCTGACATTTCAAAAATATAATGGAACATAGTAATCTAGATGTAATATCTTTTACATTTCGAAAAGATATAGAAACTGTAAAATAGTCTGAGAAGAAAGCATGGAATATGGAATATCAGGATACATCAGTCGGCTTCAGAAAGAAATCTAAAAATGCCAAGCCGCTGAATCTAAAAGCATGCCTCAAAGCTGTGTTCAGATATCAGTATTCAGCTCCTATACTTATTCCAACACAGGAAAAAAAGGGATTTTTCGAATCCCTATTCCATATTCACTCGGGAAAAAGTACTTCCGCGTAGATTTAGAAGAATGCGTGGAGGTATTCAAAGTCCATGAATCATTTATAGAAAGATCATGTAAAATTCTTCGCATTGTGACCTGAATGTTAAATCACGTCAGAATTCCAGACCCGCATCGAGTGTTCATCTTTTTGCTTTTCTACTATACGCTGCATTTTTTATTTTTGGTCTATATTTTGGGTTTATTGGGCAATTCTTGCATATTTTAACAGAGAACATAATAACAAACATTTTCAGAAGAATTGTGATTTTACGTGTGAGCAAAGCAAATGAAATATTTGAAATCTTGTGTCTCCCTATCCTATCTATTGTTGATGTTTATAGATATTCAATCTATGTAGGGATACTTGCTTTTAGAATTTTTATGCACATTAAGTAAATTAGGATACAAAAATTTGTGTAGAATTATTTATCTGAATTCTGAACTTCTGAAGCATCTGTGTTGAGTAGTTTTCAACATTAGATCACGGTCTTACTTGAAATTTAAGATTCAGAAGATAGGCAAATTTCGAAGTTATCATTACATAAAAAGGAGGGAGTTACTTATAGGTTCAATCGTAACTAAGAGTAATAAACCAAAGTATAATTAACTTGTCTACGAAAGTTATGAGAAAAAGGCAGACATAGTTCTCCGATTAAAAGGAAAGAACGGAGAAGAAAGAAAGAAAGAAGAAGAAGAAAAAAATGTCCCAATCTCCTAAAATATTCATAATGAAAATACGTTTAGGTTTTTATAAGCACAAAGGAAAATAGTTGCTGCCACATAATTGTATAAATATAAAGAATGGAGATCTAGGTGGCAACAAAGATCAAGGGAATAGCTTGGATTAAATCATATAAAAAGTGATTCATCAATCCTGTTTTTCATTTTTTTTTCATTTACTTTTTAAGCACTCTGCCAATGTGTATGAGATTTTGTATGACATCTTCCGTGACTATATCTGTTGCAATCAGTTCTGAGGTTAGGCTAAAAGCCCGTCTTATGCAGGCACCAATTTTATAGTAAAAATAAAGAATGAAGATCTATGTGGCAACAAAGATCAAGGGAATAGCTTAGCTGAAATAATATAAAAAGTGTTTCATCAATCCTGTTTTTCATTTTTTTTCATTTACTTCTTAAGCACTCTGCCAACGTGCATGAGATTTTGTATTACATCTTTCGTGACTAAATCTGTT
>BGPR01002380.1:142539-153770 GCA_013235015.1 Araneus ventricosus | reverse complement strand
CCTTCTGTAAAGACGTTAAGACAAATAGAAATAACATTCAATGCCTTTGCAATAGAGAAGAATATAATAAATACATAGATCCCTTCCATAAACACATTTTAACCGGTAACCTAGACATTATTGACAATAAAGAACTAAGGGAACTAATGATCAAAGGTACAAAATTCCGTCCCATTTTCAAGATCTCCATTAATAAAATTTTCAAAAGTTTTCTTAATGATTTGGATAACTTTTGCCTAAAACTTGCCTAATAATAAAAATATGACTACCGAAATATCAAGGATAGTATCAAAGCTCTGCAAGAACATTTCATCATAACCCCTATTGATAAAGCGGCCGGCAACTTTGCAATTATCTGCAAAAAATTCTATCTCGAAATTTTAGATAAGGAATTAAAATCATCAGAAACTTACAAACTCAATAAATCAACTATTATCACCATTAAGAAAAAAATTTCAGCTCTTAACAAAAAGATTAAATGCCATAATGCAAATAATAATCTACCATATATTGTTATATATCCAAAATTTCATAAACAGCCAATTAAATTCAGATATATCACCTGCGGCACTAACACCTACATGAACAAACCTGGAACAATTTTTTCAAAACATCTTAATATCATCCTAAATCATATTGAACAAGAAAATTTCACATGGATTATAAAAAACAATAACAAAGTAATTGAATTCCTTAATAATAACAAAATTGATACAATAGAAACCTACGACTTTCAAGATCTTTTCACAAGTATTCCAATAAATAAATTACAAGAGGTACTTATGAACTACTTCTATGATCTTAAAAATCTCTTTAAAATTCCACTAACTTTCTGGGAAGACCTCATCAACTACTGCATATTCAATAACTTTATCTTTAACGGAGAAAATATTTTCCAACAAATAAAAGGCATCCCACAAGGAACAAACTTCTCATCTTTACTAGCCAACCTCTTTCTTCATTTCTTCGAAAGAAATTTCGTCTTAAACCTCCACTCTGCCTTCCGATTTATTGACGATATTATAATTTTTAATTTTCAAGACTTCAGCTCTATTTGCAATACCATCTACCCAGAAGAACTCAAACTAATTAAAACCAGCAACAATCAGTCCCCAGCAATTTTTCTTGATCTATGCTTAGACCACAAAAACGACTTAAAAATTGACATTCACGACAAAAGAAACGAATTCAAATTTAACGTCAATAAATTTATTTTTTGGAACTCTAATATCTCATATAAAATCTACAAAAACACAATTATCAATGAACTTATAAGAATCAACAAAATTTGCAATAACACTAATTCTGCCAAAAAGCAAATCATGCACTTAAGAAATAGCCTCAACATTAATAAAATTCCCCCCTCACTTTACGAACCTCTGATTAATGGATTTAAGATGTAAGTAAAGGATTGCTTATCAGAGAGATGCCGACGCGAAGTATAATCTTCGTGGTAGGGTCACTCAAGTCGGTAATGTCTGATATTTTACCTCGAAAACGCATCTTTTAAACATTTTTCACTGGTCTCTCATTTTTTACTGATTTCTTAAACAATTTCTCTACGCTATCTATCGTTTTCGCTCTTCCATTTAATCTTCATCGTTCACAACATACTACACTCCCCTGGCAACAGCCAAAGTTAAGCACGAAAACTGTCACTTGACACCCTGTTCACACCCCTTCAACGCCAGTCTGTAGCGTGACCCTCCGCTTACACTGCCACGTCAACATCCGTCCTTCTGGTACGTAAAATATATTTTTTCTTACTTTTCTCTAATGTTATCACATCGTAATTCTGTTTTAATTATTCAAAACTCCTCTCTGTTTTTTTTTCTGGCTGGTTTGGCATTAGGGATGAAAATCAGTGTTTTAGGCCTTGCGGCATAACTGATTGCAAGAAAATGTCAAACTTTTATATTTAGCAATTCACAATAACTTCATCCCCTGAAGAAACGTTATTGTGCTTTTATTGCGTTTTTCATTTCACATTTTATACTCTTTCATTTTTCGATTTATACTCTTTATATATATATATATGTAAATAAAACCTGCTTTTTCGGATCCAACGGACTCTGAATCTTTTAACGCAGTCATTTTCCAAGATGAAGTGACTATAATGTTAACAAAAATGGAGGGAATATAAGGTGTGCCCAAATGAAAAGGATACCTTAGCTGTATCGGCGTTGTATCGAATCCCAGTGATTTAATGTGCTAGCCGATAGATGGCGTGGTGGTATTCCCACTTGCACCTGCGTAGTTACCGGCGTCGCATCAATATCCTCATTTTTAGAGAGTTGCTTCAGCAGTTAGTTGCGTGATGGATTCCTCCAAATCAGCACAAAGAGCAATTATCCGGTTTCTTCTACACTGAAGCCATCCACTCCCTTCCTACGTGCTGGGGTCAGTGTATCAATGTCAATGGCGATTATTTACAGTTGTAGTCTTCCACATGAACTGTAATTAGAATATTGTTATTAAAATTTCTTTACACATAACTGTTGTCTCCTTTTCATTTGGGAACACCTTATATATCTAAGGAAAAGTTCATTCCTCCACATTAAACAATATCAGAAAATATATCAGACATTCAGACAAATGATATGTAAAAAGCGTGCCCATATAAAAAATATACCGAGGCTATTTTCGGTACTTTACAAAAAGTTATTACCAAATTACACTAATGTTGGTGATTGGAAGGCTTTCTGAACGACGACGAACATGAAATTTCTGATAAAATGTAAAATATTTGATTTTTATGTCCGTACACTTTGTTATTGAGACGAGGGATAATATTTGTAAAATTTATTTATTTGTAGCATCGTTTCTGTACTTAACGCTAGAATTTACTTAAATATTGAAATAAATATGTTTGCCTTCCCTTTAACGAAATAAAAAAGCTTAAATGGAGCAAGCAGTATAATATTACCATATTCAGCTAGGCTGTTTAAAATCCCTCAGATACATTATACATGCATAGATAAGCAAAACGTTCTGATTTGAAGATTATATTTTCTGTAAAAAATGGAAGTTACGGCTTGGGAACGTTAATAGATGCTGTAGGGAAACTGTTAGTGGAGATTTCTAAAATATTTTCTTCCGCTTGCTGAAGGGAGAATTATTGATACTAGCAGACTACCTGCCGTTGTTTAAATGCCCTGTTATTTTCTTATCAAATTCTTGGGGTAGAGAGGAAAATGAATAATTTTAAATAAGTAACACAGCGCTTTAGTGATACTTTGATTGTCGATTAATGCTCGAATTTGAATGAAATAATTTCTAAAATAAAAATTCAATAATTTCCTTTCATTTAATACTACAATATTTAAATAGAACAGTGTATAAATAAAAAGGTAGTAGTGTAGAAATAAAAAGTCAACATAAGCATTTTAACAAGAAAAAATCCCATCTGTTGTAAATGTCAATAAAAGGAATACAAGATTAGAAAAGCAGGATAAAATCATTCCCCGATTAAAAAATAATGGGAAAGGAGAGAGAGAAAAAAAAGTAGCTAACACATATATATTATTGTAATACTTGATAGTAAACGATATTTCCAGCTTCCCGTCAGATGCAAGAATAAACAAATTTGTTTGGGGACCCACCCTTTTCAGCAGGCAGCATGTACATGTCCATGTGAAAAACATGATGATCGTAAAGCAACTCCGCAATAACGAATAGACAGCTGCTCACGCGACTTGTTGTTCGTGATGCGAGTCTCACTGGGAATTGTAGTCTCTTAAAATAAAACGTTAGATATGTCGAAATAAGAGGTATCCTTGGAATAAAATTTGTTTTATCCTTTCCCGTTCTTGCCAAGATTGGAGCTTCTATTGCATAGGGCAACATTGTTGCATGGGTCTAGGTGTCGTAACAATATAATAGGATTCCCAAATGTTATTGTAAGTTTATATGGTGGCAATTCAACTAGATACAACATCACTTCCCACCACATCATTTCATGTCTATAATAATAATTACGATACTTGTATTTGGTTTAAGTGGACATAAAATGGAAGTAGACAGGACTAATGCCGACAATTTTATTGAATCGAAAAAATTGACAATAATACAATATACAAGATTAAATGTTTACAATTCACAAAATGTTCGATGTCAATTGTAAGCAGAACAGCGCCGGTTTTTCTAATTAATTTCCACGTCGACTCAGCTTACTCAAAGAGTGTAAGGCTTGACATGAATTTCCAAACGTACAAACACAACACCATACAAACTGCACCCATCTTGCCTGGAAGATAGATTCACGAAAATAAACAAAAATTTATAATAAATAAATGTGAACATACATAACAATAAACATAAAAAATATAAACCGAAGTAGGTTAAGAGTGACAAGTAGGCTAAGTTAGATAGTGGCAGATAGCCGCTTATTTAACTGTCTATAATCATGTATCCGTCCATGCAATGAGAATTTCAACTAACCCACACCTGTCATAGTTGGTTTATAGTTTATTGCCTGGATGAAGGCTTAAACAGATGATGCAGCGTCGTTATTAAGTGTGTAGAAGGATCGAAATCCCTGATCCGTAGCCCACACTTGGGTACTGGTCCATTAAGCTTCAGTTAATATGCTTCGCCCAGCTTAAATTTCCCTCATCCGCCGCATTTAATTAATGAGTGCCTGTCAAAGAGAAGGGAAATATTAGCTCTCGGATTTTAGACAAGGGGGATGATAGCAGAGTTAGCACGAGCAGTTGATTTACAATAAAAAGTAACCTACCGTTAGTAGAAAATTATACCGCCATAAATTAGAGATCAGTTTGGCTTTGAAATAAATTTAACACTTGTGGTTATAAAAGTTCTTAAAAATTTGCCTTAAATTGCCTTACTTAGTTTTACTGAAATGCGTTTCTGAAGTGATGTAATTAATTTTCAGCGATTTATTCGTATCCTTTTGAATAAATGTTTCAGTATTAATCTTCGCCTGGGAATCTATGTTTACATTAGAATCAAAATGAAAATGCTCTTATAGAGTCCTGATGAACTTTAATATTCGTTTTGTTGCAGAAGAGCTCTGTGTAAGATTATTTGTAACATGGCAACCTCTTGGACAGGCAGTGGCGGATTTTGACAATATGAGGCCCCAGGCGCAAAATTATTTTGAGGCCCCCCATTTTTTTTTTTTTTTTTTTGCTTCTTATATATATATGTGTGTGTGATTTTAAATAGATAAAGAAATCATTTTTATTCAAAACAGATTTTTTGGTTTGAAATTTAAAATAATTAAGTGACAGTGATATCTTTCAGTCTTTGATTCTATCTAGTGGGTAGGACATCGCAGTATCCAAGTATTCAAATTATATATTAAACAGGAACCAAGTTTCAAAATTGTTTTTAATAAATATAGTTTTCGTTTTTCTTCACTTAAATTTAATAAAGGTAACTTATTCATTTATAAAATGGTAAATGAGCTCAGAAATCAGCAATTTATCTTTATGAAATATAATGAATTTTACCATAAACTGAGAACCATTTTATAGCCATCTAAGTTTGGAGCTGGAATAAGCAGTGTCTACTCTTTTGTCCCAAAGGATAGAATGGTAATACATTCTAATAACAATACAAGCAAAAAAAGAGGGAAACTTTAGAATTATTTTCCCGAAAAATTTTAAAAACAGTATTTTAAGGTAAATTAAGATAATTATTCAAAAAAAAATATTATATAGTTTAAGATCCTACAAAGTAAATCATGATTTTTTTTTACTGTTCCTTTCTTTTAAACTGTTCTTTTCTTTAAAAAAATGAAAATGGGAATTCTAAAGCAAAGCAATTTGTTTTATATATAATATGATTAATCAAAAGTGTACCATGAAAAATTTGTTTACTAATCCAGTTTATTCACACGTTCTCTGATATAAAAAATATAATTAAATGAATATTCTTCAGTGGTAATAAAACAAATTACAGTGCTAAAAGGTAACAAAAATGAAATTAAACTTTAGAAGGAGATACAAAAATAAATATTACATCAGATATATTAGTAGCAGCATTGAAATGCTACTTTTGAAATTCGGAGTAAAATTTTATGAACACAGAAACAGGCGTGGAAAGACATAAAATTACTAAAAAGTCACTTTTCTTGATTTTAATTTTGAGAATTTGTCTATAATTTTTTCCAATTCCTGTACTACATCATTTTCAAAAAATAAAAGCGACGGTTCATTTAAATGCGGTTGGCTCATACTATTCCGCAAATAGTTCTTGACGCGTTTCAGAACTGAAAATGATCTCTCTCCGCTTGCATTACAAATTGGTAGAGTGAGAAAAAATTTTAAAATTGTTTCTACGTTGGGAAATGTTGATTGCAGACCATCTTTAATCAATTTGTACATATCCATTGGATTTGTTACTTTTTCATTTTTTGTGTATTTAATAAAATGTTTCACTTCGTCCTTAAAATAATGTGCTTCGATATCATCAGCATATTTTGTGGTTAAGTTTGTTACGCAAGTTTCAAAAGCCTCTTAATGTTTATGCCAATTGGTTTCTTCAAGGGGCAAAATTTCTTTCCCCCTTCCTCTCTAGTAACAGCTCCAGCCAAGAAAACTGTTTCTTTTAAAGATAGGCGAATTCCCTTGTTTGTCAACTGTATGACAGTAAAATAAAACTACAAAAGAAAGCATGTCTTATAGCCATCTTTCAAAAGAACTGCACCCTTTTCACACAAAGGAATGCAATCCCTTCAGTCTTTTCGGTCGCTACCGATACCAATAAAAAATCTAAATGAGTCCTTGCGGCTGGACTTTGCACAGAAGAGGTGTCCTGTTCCAATAGTCGGAAGGTTGCTCGAGGGTTTCTAGATCGGTTTCAACGTTTTGGAGAAACATCGGTAAATGCGGGTGGTCGAATTTCGACGGCAATAAATCCCCAATGCTTCGTTCCACTGTTTTCACTACTTTATTTTTTTAAGAGAAGAGGAGAATCTTTTCAGTGAATTGAATTAAATCTGCAATATCGTAAATTAGACACCGGCTTATCACTGCGATGTATATTGCATAGATTTTGAGGCCCCCTAGATTCTCGAAGAACGAGGCGGCCGCCTCTGACGCCTGTGCGGAAAACCGCCAATGTGGACAGGGCATGGCTATGTGTCGGTTGATGAGTTTAATCATGCTCATGTGATTGGCATTGCATCGTCCAATTTAACTTTGAAATTAATTATTTCTTTCATTTGCTGTTCAGCATCAGCTTCATTTTTTGTTTCTCCGCTGTACAGATCCTTAATTTTTTTCTGTCGTCATCCAAATATGTGCTCACGCATTGGCGTTTGCGAGCACTATGTGGTCCGGTACTTTTAGCCGTAACAAGCTTGCCTGATGTTCTAGTACAAGAAGTTCCTTCCTGAAGCATCATCTTCACTATTTGAAGTTCAATGCTGGAGAATGAGCTTTGCATCATCTTCACTATTTGAAGTTCAATGCTGGAGAATGAGCTTTGAGCTTCTTTTTTTACGTTGGTGTTTCATTTTCTTTGTCGAATGCAAATAATGTCGTTAAATTTTTTTTCTGTCGTCATCAAAATATGTGCTCACGCATTGGCGTTTGCAAGCACGATGTGGTTCGGTACTTTTAGCAGTAACAAGCTTGCCTGATGTGCTAGTACAAGAAGTTCCTTCCTGAAGAATCATCTTCATTATTTGAAGTTCAATGATGGAGAATGAGCTTTGCGCTTCTTTCTTTACGTTGGTGTTTCATTTTCTTTATCGGATGCAAAACTGCCACAAAAGTTTAGAACAAATAGAAACAGCTGAACAGTAACAAAAAAACCCTACTAAACTGTTATTGAGGAAGTGATAAGAAAATTGAGGCTGTAGGCGTTAAGGTCTTTAGATTTGATTTCGGCCTTTTTGTCACTTTGGATATTGGCAAAGGAGACCTCTGGATAACGCGGAGGTTGCGACGTCCTGATTTGAATTAATGCTTTTGAAAGTTAGGGACATTTTTTGTTGTTAAGGATGGTTTGTTTTTGCCCACGTTTTAGGAAATATGGGGTATTGCTGCCTGTTCACCACGTGGTCACCTGACCAATTAACTTATTTCAGTTTGTCCTCAAGTAGCAGCTAAAAAGATTTTAAAAGTATGCTAATGGATTTAATTTAGTTTAGTTTAGTTTAGTTCAGTTCAGTTCAGTTATATTGACGTTCCAATTTGAATCAACACGAGGACTAAGGACGGAATTATATCTTATTAAATTTTAACCACGACACTTGAGCTGGCACCCTCCTCCAAACTTCCTCACTACACCAGCAGGAGGACGTTTGGTTCCCTGTATATGATTTAACGTGCAACAGGTCCACATACACGGCGGATCTTCAGGGGAATCGGTTTACGAACCTGGTATGTTAGTGAAATTTTAGTTAATAGATATTTCCGAGAAACTGTAAAATACTGTATATATTTAACTCCATGATGAAAAAGTGCTAAAAATTGGCCTTCTCATTGGCCACAACCAGTATTTGTATATTTCTCCACTACGCAGTTTATTATTTGCCATATTTTACAGTTATGCCTAGCTTTACTGCTTACACACGTAAATATTCCTTCTTACCCTTAGAAAGAGAAGCCATAGTAAAATACATTGAAATATAGCAATAAATTTTAATAAAACTGTATCATATTTAGAGCATAAAATTTAAAGCATTTGCCGATTTATAGGGAGAGCTACATTGAACTGTACACTGACAACTCATACGAATAGTAACTTAATCAGTTTTTGTCATGAAACTTCAGTTGTGGTAGTGAAGCACAAGGTGTAAATGTTGTTTATAGGTGTTTTACTGACAAACAGCACTAACTTTTGTCAATGACTTTACAGCTCATTTAAGAGAACAGCTTTTCAGCAATTTTGTGGTTTGGAAGCTCAGTGTTTGAAGATGACTGATTGAGTCAAGATTTTAGTTTTGAAGAATCTCTTTATTTTTCCAGTAAATTAACAGTTGTAGCTTGTAATTTATTGCGTGAAATAAAACCCGAAATATTTATAAATTCTACTTACCGTACGAATCAATTTTTACCTTTATATTATATGAAAACAATTAATGCACAGAATTTAATCACCTTAAAATCTGTAATATTAGAGAAATGCTAATGTGGGGTAGCTTGTGTTAATTGTTATATTGCAGTCAACTCTTGAATCATATAACTACTTGATGTTATTTTCCATAACTATTATGCATCCAGCTAGCTTGTGTAGGACTCTGAATGACGAACGCATATTGCAAGCGAACTAAACTTTAATAAAACATAACAAAAGATTTGAAATAAAGCAAATAATCAAATTCAAGATGTCGACGTTGCACAAATGAGTAAAAAGTTTTCCAAAGATGACGTACAAAAGCTTTTGTATTACTACTGTTTTATCTCAGGTGCGAGATGAAATGTGTACGCAGAAATAAAGCGCTGTTGCCACACTTTCTATAAAAAGTTTTTATTTAATAATTCAGCTTTTATCCAGTAATCAACCGGCCTGCTAAAGGCCTTACACCTTTTCGGTAGGCTGGACCGGTGTGGGTTTTAAATAAAAAAAAAGTAATTAACATTATCAAAAACTTTTGTTTTCTTTATTGCATCGATATATTTTTAACTCATTTTTGCATAAAGAAAGCATTTTCTTAGTTTGTTTTAAAGTATTAGTCTCTTATTTAGTCTGTTCGTGTTATTGAGTCCTTCAAACTTGAAAATCACTGACTTAGAACACCGTTTTGCTTTTGCATCACGCACAAAATCAGTCACTTCCAGAAATTGGCCAGCATTTCTTTCGCAGCGCATACACTCTGAAAATCCCCTTTTCACATCATCACTTTGTTGCCAGAAAAAGTAACACAAATACGTCTCCATGGCAACCATTATCCCTGCCTCTTTCGACACCCATTTCATTATTGCGCCCGTCTTTTGGGATTGTAGACACACTGCAGAGACAGAAAAAAAGTAGTTCCCTAGATTAGCAACGAAAGTCAGCCAGATTCGACACAACATATCCCTTGTGTTCTGGAAACGGCAGTAGCGATATTTTTCTTTTCTCAACCCGGTACACTGTACATCCGAAGTGGTAAAGAAAGAAAATTACTTCGACAACATTAACCCTTAGAAGGGTAACATTGAGATTGAAGGGGGGTCGAACATTATTTCTATAATATGTGGAAAAGAGTGTTTTTGTTTGATGCTTTAATTACATTTTCTAGAAAAGGGTTATTGAAAGAGCTCTCTGCATGACTGTGAACAAGAATTTTTAATTAGAGAAAATCTGCTAGAAAAAGATAAAATCATTTTAATAAAATTATTCACTACAATTTGAGACTTCTTTTATTTAATATGCGTTCATAGATGGCAACACATTGTACAATTTTAATTAATAACGTAAGGGACAAAAAATAATTTCAAATGTTCTGTGCAGTCGAAGTGGTGAAGAAAGAAAACTACTTCGACAACACTAACCGATAGAAGGATACCATTGGGATTGAAGGAGGAGTCGAACATATTTTTGTAATAGGTGGAAAAGAGTGTTTTTGTTTGATTCTTTAATTACATTTTCCAGAAGAGGGTTATTGATTAGGTTCTACGAATTACCGCGAACGAAAATTTTGAATTAAAGAAGATCTGCTAGAAAAAGATAAAATCATTTTAATAAAATTATTTACTACAATATGAGAATTCTTTCATTTTATATATGTTCATAGATGGAAACCTAATATACAATTTAATTAGTAACGTAAGGGACAAAAATATCTTTTCAAATACAATTTTTTTGTCTATTTATATCTGCGTGTTCTCTCTATACATCTTGACTTTGTAACTGATGTAACAAGTGAGGATTTTGTTGTCGTTTCTTTTTTTGAAGAGACAAACGTACTAAAATCATGACTGATAATGCAAGAATATTCATTGTTCCTAACATTGAGATAAAAAATTACTTAAAGTTGTTCATTCTCCAAATGAAATATTGTGTAACTATTTAACTGCTAAAGGAATTGAATGGATATTCATTCTTCCTAAATCTCTAAACTTTGGAGGATTTGGTGAGGCGGGAGTAAAATCTTCCGAATTTCATTTGAAAAGAGTAATTTGTAAAGAAATTTTGAGTCTTAAGGAATTTGTAATATTCTTATTGGAAATTGAAGTGTCTCGAATTCTAGACCCCTCACTACGCTTTCATATGATTTTGGTAATTTTGAAGTTCTAACTCCAGGACACTTCTCGATAGGGAAACCTATTACA
>BGPR01002380.1:116551-127338 GCA_013235015.1 Araneus ventricosus | reverse complement strand
TGCACATTGTGTATGTGTATGATTTGGATATGCAATCTTTACCTCAAAACTGCAGATTTGTACCAAATTTTGAACGAAATCTGTCAAAAGAATGTCTATAGCTCTCCATCAGCCAATGTACGATGCACATTCACATACACAATGTGCATGTGCATGTGAACACGATAACTTAAAAATTCAACTATCTAAATGGATGAAGTGGCAACGACTCGGGGGGGATTGAGGGGTGCAGGTCACTCCCCCACTTTTTGAGGAAGAGATTAAATTTTTATTTCATTTTAGCTGTCTAAAACGAGGAATTATGGAAAAAATAAAAAAAAGTGTCCAGGAGGCTAATTTTGTAACTAAATTTTAAAATTTTGTTGTCACTCCTGGTACTTTTAGATGTCTATAGAGCTTAAAAACAATCAACAGAAGAAATAGAATAAGTTTAAAAAAAGAATCTAAACTAAAAATTTAAATTAGAACAACAAAAAAACCTAAAATTATTTTTATTAATAAACATTACAATTTATAGAGTAAAATTTAGAAAAAATTAGATAAAATGCACACAATGTTTAAGTGGTGCGCAATTGCAGCAGCAAAACAAAAAACAGAGAACAATAGAAATCAAGATCATACAAAGAAAGACAAAAAAAAATAAACTCAGAGTTAATCGAATATAACCAAAAACAAACAAGGAATCCATTCTAGTCCACTTTTTCAAGGGCTAAGAACTAGTGGATTCAAAATAATAATTGGGAAATTTTTCTGTAAGAAGCTAGCATTAGCCAAGCATAGCTTCTATACATGTCTAGATGTCTATATATTTTTTTGCCCCCCCCCTCCCCTTTTGGCACCCAATCGCCGTCACTGGTGAAACAGAATTTTAGACCTGTATCAAATTTTGGATTAAATTCGTCAACGGTTGAAGTTCAAACGATACTGTTGAACTTTTAAGAAACCATCAATAACATGCTGTTCGAAGAATTTACCATTTGCATGAAGAAGTTGGCATCCTCGTCCTCCATTGCCTTCAAGGGCGGTGCCAGAGGGGGGACCGGAGGGCCACGGCCCCCCGTCGGGGAAGCTGTGCCCCCCCTTTGTGGAAAAATTTTGTATCCCGTCGGGGAAAATATCTGAACGGGGTATTCAACTGTAGTTGATAAATAATAATCTGGCGAAAATTTGAGACCAATTTCATCACACTCGTCCCCCCATACAGCAGGTCATGCCCCCTGTCGGGCAAACTCTAGCGTCATTCCTGATTGCCTTAATTAAGAGTTCTGTCCAAAATAGTCCTCACTACATAAATAAAACGGATAAACTCTGAGGCCATGAAATGTACGTTGGCACAGGCAGTAGGATTCAACCTTGCACTCAGAATGCATGGTTTATTGTAATTAATTTAATTTTTTTTCCTTCGCGTGTGTTCTCGTTAGTCTTGTTATTCATTCCCTAACGGCTCTGTTTCTACATGTGCGTGTGTGTGTTGGCACTCTACAGGTCAGACCGCTGGATCTGGAGCTACAAGATTTGACACAAAGATATTTTGGTGGGTTGGAATGTGCATCTCAGAGCACTTTTTTTGAAATTTTAATTATTTAAAATTTAAGCGAAATTTTGGCGTTTATCCTTAATAATTTGCGAAAATATTACAGCGCAAAAAGTATTTTTGCACCAGCTGAAAATGCACATAATTACCGTTCTAATGATATCAATTAAGTTGCTGTACAATGTTTAGTTAATTAAAAATTAAGCGAAATTTTGGCGTTTTTCCTTAATAATTTGCGAAAATATTACAGCACAAAAAGTGTTTTTACATCATCTGGAAGTGCAAATAACTACCTTTCCAATGATATCAATTAAGTTGTTGTACAGTGTTTTCTAGAATCTTAAGAATTTTTTTAAATAAATGTTTGGCTTATTTTGCAACAATACTTTTCATCGTTGCAACGCAACTCAAACCGTTTTCATTGTTAAAACTAATATTTAATTGTGTATTTCTCTTTAATTGTTGTAATCTGAGATAATATCCTATTACATTTTCCTTTCATATTTTATTTCATCGAAATTTTTGTGAAATCTGTAAACCAAACTCTCCGAGATATTGCTTTGCTTACATTAAGAAAATTAGCTGAATGGTTATTGTTGCTATGTTTTCATTAATTTCTCAGCATCCACTAACATGCCGCTGGCACAAAATGTGCTACACCATTTTAATGTTGAAATCAAATGCATATTTGACAAGAGGAATTAGAAAGTGAAGATAGAGCCGACAACATAGAATTAGAGGTTACATGATATGCTTAGTTATTTGATTCCATTAGGAACATTTATGTAGGCAATGAACAGAAGAGGTCCAAGCTCAATAATATAACATAGGTTAAATATCTACCACAATATGAAGTTTAAAATTACGTTAAGAGAACCATGAATATAAAATGACGCAGGATTCAATTGAAATCATATTCTCGGTGAACAAGCTGGTCGCCGAAGGAGGCTAGTAAATAAATAAATGAAAAGTTAACCTGTTCTCTGATTAACACTATACAATTTTGCAAATCAGCGTCTTTTCAGAACAGGATTTTACAAATAAGCTTCCGTATTGTACGTAGCTTCTATCACACGCATAATTTAGAATTTTTCTCACTGATTGTCTCTGTATGAATATTTTTTGAAATAATATATACATGTTTATGTAACATTACAAAATCGATGACTGTCTAGTTACAACCCCTAATAATATATTTACTTTTAACATACTAAAATATTTTTGAAATACATTTTTTGGTTCAAAAGTAAAATAAAAATAAATTTTTAGGAGGCCATTGGATCAATGGAACCCCTGGGCTACAGCCCAATTAGCCCATTGGATAAGATGACCCTACATGTTCAGAGTATATGGTTTCACCATTTGACATGATTACTTGATAGACCACCAATTCAAGAAGGTCCTTCGCTGTATTCAAAAAAGTTTTCATTCTTTGATGGATATAAATCTGCGGTCTATATTCAGTTGTGCAGTGTTTCTCGCGGTCCTTTCACACACAAACGGGCTTATTTTTAGGGCAACATAATTTCTCCAATTAAATTGTTTAAATAAAAGAAATAAACTCAACAAACTTTTTATTCATTTTCGATTTTATCAAGTGTTTTTGCAGCAAACGTTTTCATCAATCCTTCGTTCTTTCGATTTATCTGGCTTTGGCGATAGGTGATGTTTCACACCTTTTTTCATGATGTTGTGATGAAGCAGAATTCCGACTACAACAGATAAGTTGGTCGTTGCTGTAACACATTTTTTGTTTTTGTTTTTATGTCTATTTCTTTATGTATTTTTCTTATTTTCTGTGTAATTTATTATGCCAAGGCTTAATATTTAAAAACTTTTCATCCACGTTAATATTTTTCTTACGGTAATCAGAAGAACAAGTAAAAATTTTGCAGTTACTTTTTTCCGCTACGCGTATCACCGTTAATGCTGAAACATGAAATATAAAACTGCTTTTTTTCAAAAATATCCAATGTATTTAACTCCAAATGTAGAATTGTATCATAAATGGCTAAAATGCATTTTTTGCTTATGATGATTTATTAAAAATTCCAAGTTTTATTAATTAGCGTATTAACTGCCTAAAAGAAAGCTCGTTATATCTTTTTTTTATATTTTCGCTGAGGTAGAACATAAAAAATATTTGAATCTTGATAAAAAAAAATTTCTTTGCCGAGGTTTATTTTGCAATAATAAGCAATTATTTTATACATTGAAATTAGTTTTATTATTTAAGAAAAGAAAAAAGCAAATATCCGAGAAAAATGTTACACGTCTTTAAAAATTTCTTTCAAAATCAATTTTTTTTTGTATTACTTTTTTCTTCTTTCTTTCATTTCTCCATACTAAATGAAGGCGGAAAACCTTTAGATGACAAATAAATTTTTTCTCGTTACTATTTTTTCGTCTTTCTTTTTCCCTGTTCTTTCTCGCTGAATATTCATTAAAATAAATGAAACTTTAAAAAGTATCGAATTCTATTTTATTTTTTAACTGAAAAGATTGAAGCGATTCTCTGCATTTTTATGCAGATTTCGGTTAATTTAAAGAACATATTAGCACAAAATAATGAAGTTAATAAAATGTGAAAGCATCCTCAAAATGATCGACAAAAGCTTATTTGTTGTAGAAATGTTTGTGAATTTTTACAAATTTATATCCACAGAATTTATATCATTGACAAAACTGAAAAGTTTGAAATATAGAACGAAATCTATCTTACGGGTTTAAAACTACTAAACTAATTTTGTGTAGTCAAATTATTTTTATATTTTTAAAAATCGTCACGATTTGTAATCCAGTCATGAATTAAGATGCCACATTCTGATTTTCAAAACAGCGCTAAGCAAGTAAAAAGCAATTTTTTCTGATTTTAGTTCGTTAACGTAAATATGTTGATCTAATCATCACGAAAATTGCGTTACATGGCCTTACGGTGTAAAGCCTTATTCACACACTTTTTTGTGAGCCTTATTCATACACTTTTGTGTCGCGGGCTGGCTGAAGACTCAATAGCCGAATGGGTAGGGTGCTGCCCTTCAATGCCAAGGGACTCGGGTTCGAGTCGTTCACCATCATTATTTCTATTATTTAATTTATATGCAAATATAATTTATGTAAATTTCATCCATGAAAATAACCCCCAGGTGGAGTGTTCTAGAACATTCCACTAGGTATATAAAATGACCACAGCTAAATAAGTCTTCTGCTGTGGTGCTGCCCATGTAGAGCCAAATAAATCTTTCTGTTAGTTACATTGTGAAGCAAGGTCATTTCTACGTGACAATATGTTTATCTAATCATCACGAAAATTGCGTTACATGGCCTTACGGTGTAAAACCTTATTCACACACTTTTTGGTGAGAACTTTTAATGCGTAACTAGTGTTATAATAGAGTTTTGCGAGATTAAGGTATAACCCAGATAGCAATTTTAGTTTGCAGCAAGCTTGCCACAAATTTGTCTTGACAAGAGTGCAAGTTTGCCACAAATTTGTCATGACAAGTGTGCAAGCTTGCAGCAAGTTAACGAAAGCTCCGAAGTCACCATGAAACGAACTTGCAGCAAGCTTGCCACGCAAACATATTGCAAATTACAGCAGAAACAGAGTACGAAACACAACGCGGGATAGAACTCGCGACCTCCCGGTTCCGAAGCGGTGACGCTAACCATTGATCCAGCTGAACTCTGAGAGGAGAAGATAGATTTCGCTAATACATCGTTCGATGCGATTCGTATACGATTTATTTTAAACTATTTTCTGGTTTTCATTAATTTTTTGAGTTGAGAATATGATTTGAAGTCAAAGAGAGAGCGATTTTCGCTAATAACTACTTTTTGCTAGTAGAATAAATTATGAAATTAGAGTTCAAAAGTAATTACTTTAAAATGGGACAAAATGTCTAGTTATTATTGTTCAAGGAACACTGACTGTTTTTTCGATTTAATTTTGTTTATAAACGTTAAAATTTCAACATTAAGAAAAAGGCGATATAGTTTTCTTTAAAGTGAGAGTGATATATTTAGTAAAAAGATGGAAAATGCTTCAAAAAATTTTTTTATAAAAAAGTTATTTTTTCACAAATTATCATTGATTTATTGAATTAATAAAAAAGAATTACGGTCTAGGAGATGCTATTAAAAATCGGATGTTTTTTAAAACAGAGACAAAGATAATTATCTCTTTATTGTGCTATCTTTGCAGGAAGCTTGTTTTGCAAAATTGCAGCAAGTTTGATTTGCAATGAGGTGGCGCTACTTGTCACATCGAACTTGCTACAAGTTCGATGCAAGTTTGACGCGTCAAATTTTGCCATGACAAGTCAAAATCAAACTTGCTGCAAACTTACGTGCTATCTGGGAATCTTCTTTATCTCACTAACAAAAATCCTATATATTATTATTTTTGTGAACATTCTCTTTCCTCAACTAATACAAACCCTACGGCGATGATTGAAGGATCATTGGATAGGATTTTTTTTACTGACTTCGATGATAGTTTACTCACTCTGCTTTAAAATACATTGCTTGTTTCGAAACTTAAGCTAAAAATAAAATCTCTCTTCCGCAAACTTAATCTAACTTAGGTGACAGGAGGTGGAAACTGAAGTGAAACATTTATTTGCTCAAAATACAGTCTAACCCACCGAATCCGGCAAATAACGATTCCTCGGTTATAATGAACTTTTCAAATGGACTCAACTAAACTCCTATGCCAAAATTTATTTTCAAATGCTTGTCATAATTTTTAATGGCAATGAATTTGGATATAGTGAATCGAAATTTCCAAATTTCAAGCTTAGTTTCAGCTTTTTAACGAAAAATCAGTACTTATCAGTGCTTTAAAGGAATAAATGTAAGTACAATTAATTTCACTGTTTAATTTTTTAAGAAGAAATATTTATTTTAATTTATTATAACCCATTATTAATTGCAATTTAGTGTAATTGATTTTTTCAACACAGAAAGGCAGGAACTCTTTTGTAGTCAATGCTTAAAAACCCCAGTGACCCTTCATCTGGGGGCACCGCGAATTCACGGATGAGAAGCTGCCGTATAAGTAAGCAGGTTCTCGCCTCTCCGATGGGCAAAGTAATGGCGATGTGGCTCTTAGGGCCCATCTCCAATGAAGGGTCGTACCCCGATAAAACGGGGGGGGCGTCGCATGAGCCGCTCGTAATGGGGGCTATTATGTGGAGGCCACAATGCCTGACTATCTGTCGTGGCGGACGGTCTTCCATGTAAACCCGGATGCTACGGCAGGACGGGGTGATTCTTTGTAATTGTGATATACAGTGAACTCTCGGTTACAGCTAACTTCTGCATCGGTCCGTTGAGAGTTTGTTATGACGGAGTTTGAGTGTATTTTAATCAAAGTGATACTCGCTCTTTTGGATATCGTCATGTGCTATTTAAAATCGCATCGCGTGCTCTGTTATTTCTATTTAATAGTTGTTTACTAGATAATTTTGCTTTTACAGTAGACTCTCTCTAATCTGAAACATATGAGACCGGACACCTGTCGGATTATGGAGAGTGTCCGGACTATAGAGGGTCAATAGAAAAATATAAACTGCATTGTACAGAAAGGGGGACGATTTCAAGTTTTAACAGGAAAGAATGACTCATCTCCAGGTAACATGTTCCAACAGGTGCGTCAGACTATTGGGGGTGTCGGATTAGACAGAGTGTACTGCATTATTGAATAATAATAATTATTATCACAATAGACTCTCTCTAATCCGACACTTATGGGATCGGACACCTGTCGGATTATAGAGAGTGTCCAAACTATATAGAGTCAATAGAAAAATCATGTACTGAAAGGGGGAAGGTTTCAAGTTCAGGAAAGAATGACTCATCACCAAGTAACATGTTCCAGCATGTGCGTCGGACTAGTGGGAGTGTCGGAGTAACGAGTGTCAGATTAGAGAAGTCTACTGTATTAAATTTCTGTTCCCTAACGTTCCCTGAATTTCTATTTTCATATTTATGTATTTGGATATTAACTGAGCACGAGTTTACGCAATAAACAAATGAATTACATTGGGGGGCAGAGATTCAACATGCGAAATTTTGCACGGATTTTCTAGTCAACTAATTATTGCCAAAATATAAACATACATGCCAGTCGGATACAGGATGGGTAAAAACTGATTTAAATCTCCGTTTTATTTCTTTTTCAAACTTGAATTCAAACATGTTATATATCCAGTATATAACATGTATCTACCCTGTTTTCATCGCACTGAGAGCAAAATGTTATATATGGGAGGTAAGGATGAATAAATTGAGTTATTTTTCGAATTTTCTTTAATCCCAGTGATGGTTTTAGGTGGAATTAGAACTCTTAGAAATATCTAGGAAAATTCTATATAAGTGTACAGAAAGAACTTGTTAACTAGATGTCATCAGTCGAACTAGAAATGCTTAAAATCCATACACAGCAATAGTTTTTATGTGATATGAATGAATTATGGTCTTCTGATGAATAATTAAATATTCGTACAACGTAAAAAATATTCTTCTTGAACGTAAATACTTTTTCTGTAAGCCGAAAGAGTTTTCTGAGAAATTCACCAAATAAAAGTCATCTAAAACTTTTGCTTTTTAGGAAGTAAGTAAAGTGGTAGTTTACTTCTTCTTACTTATATTGACCCATTATATGTGTAACTTACTAAAGCTTCTTTACTGAAGCAGGTTCTAAAATAGTGAGTAGAGAAGTCAATGATAAAATCCAATAAATACGAAAAGTTTACTGGCACAGCATTTTATTACAGAACATCTATACAAAACTGACATGTACAGAGTGAAACGAGAAAATATGAAACCAGTTTGAAACTGGTTACAGTGAAATTGAGTAAATAGATCGCTGGAGAGGGAATAGTTTTTCTGATCATGAGCTATTCAGCTGGCCTGGTAGAAAACAAAACGCAACATGCCCAAACTCTATTATTTCACTTTTTCCCCAAAAAAATGATATCAGGCATCAAATATAAAATAAAACACTATTTCTGAAATTTTTTAATTAAACTGATTAATTAATTTTTATTATAATTAATTATCTTTTTAATTGGAAAAACGATGTTTATTGTGAATTTGTGTCTTTTATAGGAGTCAGCTCAACATTCAGATGCAACGACCAAAACCAAAAGTTGCACTGTTTAGGTGAAAATGGAAAGAAAACCAGCGTCCCATAAAGAGACAAATAATGGGTAGAAACGGGACAATATGGAACATTTGATTCAAATTTGAGATAAATCCGAGACAAAAATTGGAACTGCTCTGTTTAATCCAAGACGTCTTATCACTTTAAGTAATCTGATCTCCTGAAATCATCGGTATCTGTTGGAAATTCCACAAAATAACAACCTAAGTGACCAAATAACCTTTCCAATTTTGAAGCAGAAAAAAGGAGTATGGATAAAACGCGACATTTGACTCCAATTGGAGACAAATTGTTGACATAATCTAAATCCGATTGGAATTGCTCCGTTTAATCCGCGATGTCTGCTCACTTTAACTGATTTAATCTCCTGACAAGGATTAGGGACATTTGATTCAGTTGAAGTGGAAAAAAGGATTAGGAAAGGATCGTAAAGTCGGTGGCATGTCAAGTTGGCAATCTGAAGTTAGGAATTGCGTAGATGGATCATGCAACTCATGATCCATCTACGCAATATGTGTTTCTCCGCGTCTTATGGGTACAGTTTCTTCGAAATAAAGGTTATAATATTATTTTCTGTTGGATCCCCTCTGCTTTTCTTTCACGAGCACTTCCTTACTGTGATATTAAAAAGTCTTCACTTTCCTCACTTCTTTTCTGTTTAAAAACGTGAAGTCAGTGACATGTCAAGTTGGCAATCTGAAGTTACGAATTGCGTAGATGAATCATGCAACTCACTATCCATCTACGCACTATGTGTTTCTCCGCGTCTTATTGGTACAGTTTCTTCGAATTAAAGATTTTAATATTATTTTCTGTTGGGTTGCCACTGCTTTTCTTTCACGAGCACTTACTAACTGTGATATTAAAAAGTCTTCAGTTTCTCACTTCTTTTCCGTTTGGCAGCAGAAATGGGATCTTCAGACTAATAATAAACTGCATTCTGTCAAATCTTCAATCGGTATGTGGCCTATTCTGCCTTTACGTGAGGTTGATGGCCCGCCTCGTTTGCGCTCGTTCTACGCACAGGTATCTCATTTTGGGTGAGAGGGCACCATGGTGTCCCACTTGTCGTGTTAATTTTACTGTTAACCACATTTTAATCGAATGTCTTTCTTTTAAATCTCATCGTGACCACTATTTTAATTCATCGTCTCTAACCTTGCAAGACATGGTGGGTTAAAAACACCACCCAAATATTTTCAATTTTTTAAAGACTTGGGTTTTTTATGAGCATTTAGTCCTTTTAACTTGTTTTCTTTTATTTTGCTTTTTGTACATCTTGCTCATTTCAAACAATTTTGTTTTTATATTTTTCTCGAATTTCAATACTGTGTATCTTTTGTTTTGATTTCGTTTTCGAAACTTTTTCATATCATTGTGTGCGGTTTTATTTTTCATTTTGTTGAAGTCCGGATTCCACGGGCAACGGCGTGCGCGTACTGCTAGTGTCTAATAACGATATGCCAATATTATTTGCCATTCCAGCCCACAATGCTAATATGAAGAGAATATTTTCCATAATGCTAACTCACTGGTCTGACGAAAGAAACGGGCTGTCATTGGAGACAATTGAAGCAATTTTGATTTATTATCATAATTTTAAAAAGACTTGTGTCCAATTTTATAATCATGTAAAAGAAGAAAATGATATAATTAAGAAAGTAAAATCAACTTTAAAATACGACTGGGCTAAAAAGGATTAGCCTCGCATCTTTTACATTATTCTACGTGTTCATTTTATTAGAGTGCTTAATCTTTATTGACTTTTCATCAGAGAAAAATAAACAATTACCTATCCTCTTTTTTCATGTTTTATTTAATTAGCACTTACAGTGGCGGCGATTGGGTGAAAAAAGTGAGAGCAAAAAATTAGCTGATATTTAAAAGTATCCGGGACTCTAGCCCAGATAGCACGTAAGTTTGCAGCAAGTTTGATTTTGACTTGTCATGGCAAAATTTGACGCGTCAAACTTGAATCGAACTTGTAGCAAGTTCGATGTGACAAATAGCGCCACCTCCTTTGCAAATCAAACTTGCCGCAATTTTGCAAAACAAGCTTCCTGCAAAGATAGCACAATAAAGAGA
>BGPR01002380.1:83726-106551 GCA_013235015.1 Araneus ventricosus | reverse complement strand
TCTCTTTATTGTGCTATCTTTGCAGGAAGCTTGTTTTGCAAAATTGCAGCAAGTTTGATTTGCAATGAGGTGGCGCTACTTGTCACATCGAACTTGCTACAAGTTCGATTCAAGTTTGACGCGTCAAATTTTGCCATGACAAGTCAAAATCAAACTTGCTGCAAACGTACGTGCTATCTGGGAATCTTCTTTGTCTCACTAACAAAAATCCTATATATTATTATTTTTGTGAGCATTCTCTTTCCTCAACTAATACAAACCCTACGGCGATGATTGAAGGATCATTGGATAGGATTTTTTTTTACTGACTTCGATGATAGTTTACTCACTCTGCTTTAAAATACATTGCTTGTTTCGAAACTTAAGCTAAAAATAAAATCTCTCTTCCGCAAACTTAATCTAACTTAGGTGACAGGAGGTGGAAACTGAAGTGAAACATTTATTTGCTCAAAATACAGTCTAACCCACCGAATCCGGCAAATAACGATTCCTCGGTTATAATGAACTTTTCAAATGGACTCAACTAAACTTCTATGCCAAAATTTATTTTCAAATGCTTGTCATAATTTTTAATAGCAATGAATTTGGATATAGTGAATCGAAATTTCCAAATTTTAAGCTTAATTTCAGCTTTTTTTCTAAAAATCAGTCCTTATTTTTGTGCTTTAGAGAAATAAATGTAAGTACAATTAATTTAACTGTTTAATTTTTTAAGAAGAAATATTTATTTTAATTTATTATAACCCATTATTAACTGCAATTTAGTGTAATTGATTTTTTCAACACAGAAAGTCAGGAACTCTTTTGTAGTCAATGCTTAAAAAAATCGTTATACAGTGACCCTCCATCTGGGGGAACCGCGAATTCACGGATGAGAAGCTGCCGTATAAGTAAGCAGGTTCTCGCCTCTCCGATGGGCAAAGTAATGGCGGTGTGGCTCTTAGGGCCCATCTCCAATGACGGATCGTACCCCGATAAAACGGGTGGTCGTCGCATGAGCAGATCGTAATGTGGAGGGCGCAATGCCTGACTTCTTCTTCTTCTTGATTACGGGACACCTTGCCCCTGGTCCCGGAGACGAGTCCATTGTCAGGATAGTGCTGAGGGCCCGTGAGATGTTCTCGTGCTATTTTTTCTTTATATAGATACATATATACACTTTCTCGTACATCGATGCTTCCATCCGGAGGGTCACCAAAATGTGCAAGACAGTTTAGATGACGTGGTTTCATGCTGCCGCAGACTTGGTCGGCTCTAAATTCTAACAGAAATTGACAAGCAGAAAAAAAGAGAAAAAAAACAGGACTAAACCTGTGGAACGAGGTTATTAACCTCCTGATAAATAGAATGAAGGAGACCTAAATTTTCCTCTCTGTTTAAAATTGTGGACAGATTATCTTTATCATAAATTAGTTTTTTTGCATACTTTTCCGTGAATGGGCAATTCACTACGTAGTGTAAAGTATCTCCCACAGCGCCACAAGGGCATCTGATGTTCAAGCTCCTCCCAAACCTTACAAAGTACGCTGGGAATCTACCGTGTCCACTCAAAAATTGTACAATAAAATGACTAAATTTTTTCGTATGAATGGAAACCGCCGGTATTAGTTTTTCTGTATGTCTGCCGTTTTTTGTTGTGGGCGAAGCCCAACGCTCTTGCCAAATCTGTATTTGCACATTGGAAATTGCATTTTTTAATTGTTTAAAGGATTTCTTTGGAATTTTTTCAATGTAAGGTTTCGTTGTAGCTTTTTTAGCATAACTATCAGCAGTTTCATTCCCCTGAATTCCAGTGTGAGCTGGAATCCAATGGAGTGTAATGGATTTTTCTTTGCTCATTTCTAAGATGTCGTTTTTAATTGCAAGAATTTCTTGTTTACTTGTTTTAAAAGTGTTGAGTGCTTCAAGCACCGAAAGAGAATCTGTGTATAAGTTGATTTTATTCCATGGTCCAATGGTGTAAATGAATTCTAGGGCCATTTGTATTCCTGTGACCTCCGCCTGGTACACTGTGGCAAAATCTGACAACCTAATTGTTCTATTGAAAATCTCTGCGTTATAATAAAATACAACTATAGCTGCACCAACCTGATCGTTAATCTTTGATCCGTCTGTATAGATCTCAATCTCGTCCCCGGAAGGTTTGTGTTTATCGTAAGAAATTGAAATATTATCCGCTGGATGGATATTATGTGGATCTAGTCTGGTTTCGTAATCTTCCCATTTAAAAATTTTTGATCCGAACTTTATGTCGTTATTTATTGTCGTGAGTAAGAATTTGCCAAAAACTCCCTTTGCCTTAATGTCTAGCGGTACAATTCCCGCGATAACTTGTAAAGCTTCCGTAGAAATTGTACGGTATGCTTTGGTTATTTTTATAAGTGGTCTACGCTGTAGACTATTTAGGGAATCCCTGATCTTTTTTAGTTTTAATCTATTGCCCCATGCTCCTACTCCAAAAAGAAGGTAAGGCTCTATAGCTCCAAAATATATCTTTCTGAAAAGACCCGAACGCTTAGAATAGAATTCATTAGCTACTGTTGATAGTTTGTAGGTTAATGAATCCGTTTTGTCTCTGAGTGCTTTAAAATGTTTGGTGAAAGTGAGACAGCAGTCCCAAGTCACACCGAGGTATTTTATGTTATTTACAACTTGTATTGTATGATTATTAATTGAAATAATGGGAGGGTTTCTGAGATTAAGTCTTCCCCCAAAAGTAATAGGCATTTGAATTGTTTTCTGCATATTAAAGGAAAGTTTATGCTCTACACCCCAGGCAAGTAATTTTTCGAGAATTGCGTTTCCCTTTCTTTCGATTTCCTCTTTATTCTTGCCTCTAATTACAACAATTATGTCGTCGGCATAGGCTTGGATGTGACTTCCCTGTGGTAGGGGTAAATCAAGGGCAGTGTCCATAACAAGGTTCCAAAAGAGAGGCCCGCTACACGAACCTTGCGGGACCCCTCTCTGGTTATCAAAATTCCATACTTCCTCATCCTGAAAGTAATGTATTGATCTATTTGTGAAATAGTTTCTCACCAAATTAAAAATATTCTGAGGGCAATTTGCCTGTGTAAGTTGAAATAAGATGCTTGTGCGCCAGACTGTGTCAAACGCACCTTGTACGTCTAAAGATAAAATTGTAGCTGGTACACGCTCTTGTAATGCTATGTTTATGGCCTGCCATAAGCGGAAGTTTGCAGTCTCGCAAGATCTGCCATTTCGAAAACCATGCTGTTGTTTATGTAATTTGTTATTTATATGGAGCGAGTGGGTTATCCTAAAGACTAAAAGCTTGTCTAAAATTTTTCCCAGTACCGATAATAAACAAATTGGACGATACGCATTAGGTAAAGATGGGTCTTTGCCAGGTTTGTTAAAAATTATAAGTTTTCCTTTCTTCCAAGTTTCTGGAAAAATTCCCAATTCCAGACATTTATTGTATGTGTAATGCAATATGTCTGGATTCATGTCATGAAGTTCCTTGATGATTTCTATAGAGATGCCATCAATCCCAGGCGCCTTCTTCTTTTTCATCGTTGAAATAGCATAAGTAATTTCTTGCTTCGTAAACTGTTTATCCAGGATCGTACTAGAGTAAGTATTTACTGTTTCACGTTTTTTCCGTTGTACATGAGTCTCCTGCGTTGAATCATCAGTGGGAAACAATGCCTGAACTATTGTTTGAATAGTTTCTTCTATAGTATTTGTGAATTGTCCATTGCTGGTTTTCACCGATTGAAGAACTGTTTGTTTTCTTATTTTGCCGGCGGCAATTTTGTACGGAAGATCGAATGCGTTATTTGCAACTAGTTGTTGGCAGAACAACTCAAAAGATGCTCGACACTTTTGTTTTATTAACCATTTGTAATGAGCTTCCTGTTTCTTGTAAACGATTCGTCGCATTGATCGTTCCTCTTCTCTTCGACATCTTTGATATCTGGACCTCAGTGCCCGTGTTTTCTTTCTGTTTACCTCAAGCTCAGAGTCCCACCAGGGAACTCTAAGATGTTTAATAACTTTCCTTGGGAAACTTTGACTAATTTGGTTGATGGTAATTGTTAACTCTTCTATCCATTTCTCCAATTTTTGTTTGCTATCTATAGTTTGTATTTCTTCTTGTAATTCAAGAAATTTTTGATGCACTGCTTTACAAATTTTTAAAATTTGCCTATGATTAAAAAATTTTCTAGGAGGATCCCGTGTTACATTAAAAGATTCGACATTAAAAACCAGATAATTATGATCACTAAAATTATTTTTTATAACTTGCCAGTTCATTTTCTTGTTAGCCAGGTTCGCTGAGGACATAGTAATGTCGATCCAACTTTTGCCATTTACCGTTTCGAATGTTGGTTCTGAATCTTTGTCATTCCAAATAATAAGATCATACTTGAGAATAAAAGATACCAGAGGAGCAGCCTGATCAGAAATGCGATGATTATGGATTTCAGGACCCCATAATTCGTGCCTCATATTGAAATCTCCCCCAATTACGCAATGCCTGACTATCTGTCGTGGCGGACAGTCTTCCATGTAAACCCGGATGCTACGGCAGGGCGGGGTGATTCTTTGTAATTTTGTTATACAGTGAACCATCGGTCACAGCTAACTTCTGCATCGGTCCGTTCAGAGTTTGTTATGACGGGGTTTGACTGTATTATAACCACAGTGATGCTCTCTCTCTTGGGTATCGTCATGTGCTATTTAAAATCGCATCGCGTGCTCTGTTATTTGTATTTAATAGTTGCTTACTGGATAATTTTGCTTTTACAGTAGATTCTCTAATCCGACACAATTGGGACCTGAAACCTGTTGGATTATGGAGATTGCCCGGACTATAGAGGGTCAATCGAAAAATATAAATTGCATTGTACTGAAAGGGGGAAGGTTTCAAGTTTAGGAAAGAATGACTCATCACCAAATAACATGTTCCAACAGGTGCGTCGGACTAGGGGTGTCGGATTAGAGAGAATCTACTGCATTATTGAATAATAGTAATTATTATTACAGTAGACTCTCTCTAATCCGACACTTATGGGACCGGACAACTGTCGAATTATAGAGAGTGTCCAAACTATATAGAGGCAATAGAAAAATCATGTACTGAAAGGGGGAAGGTTTCAAGTTTAGGAAAGAATGACTCATCACCAAATAACATGTTCCAACAGGTGCGTCGGACTAGGGGTGTCGGATTAGAGAGAATCTACTGCATTATTGAATAATAATAATTATTATTACAGTAAACTCTCTCTAATTCGAAACATATGGGACCGGACACCTGTTGGATTATGGAGAGTGTCCGGACTATAGAGGGTCAATAGAAAAATATAAACTGCATTGTGCAGAAAGGGGGACGGTTTCAAGTTTTAACAGGAAAAAATGACTCTTCTCCAGGTGACATGTTCCAACAGGTGCGTCAGACTAGTAGGAGTGTCGGATTATGGAGAGTCTACTGCATTATTGAATAATAATAATTATTATCACAATAGACTCTCTCTAATCCGAAACATATGGGACCGGACAACTGTCGGATTACAGAGAGTGTCCAAACTATATAGAGGCAATAGAAAAATCATGTACTGAAAGGGGGAAGGTTTCAAGTTTAGGAAAGAATGACTCATCACTAAGTAACATGTTCCAACAGATGCGTTGGACTAGTGGGAGTGTCGGAGTAACGAGTGTCAGATTAGAGAGAGTCTACTTTATTAAATTTCTGTTCCCTAAGTTTCCCTAAATTTCTATTTTTATATTTATGTATTTGGATATTAACTGAGCACGAGTTTACGTAATAAACAACTGAATTACATTAGAGGCGGAGATTCAACACGCGAAAATTTTGCACGGAATTTCTGGTCAACTAATTATTGCCAAAATATAAATATACATGCCCGTCTGATATAGGATGGGAAAAAAAACTGATTTAAATATCAGTTTTATTTCGTTTTCAAACTTGAATTCAAACATGTTATATACCCATTATATAACATGTATCTACCCTGTCTTCATCGCACTAAATGCAAAATGTTATATATGGCAGATAAGGACGAAAAAATTGAGTTATTTTTTGAATTTTCTTTAATCCCGGTGGTGGTTTTATTTAGAATTAGAAGTCTTTTAGAAATATCTAGGAAAAGAATTTGTTAACTAGATGTCATCAGTCGAACTAGAAATGCTTAAAATGCATACACAGAAATAGTTTTTATGTGATATGAATGAATTATGGTCTTTTGATGAATAATTAAATATTCGTACAACGTAAAAAATATTTTTCTCGAACGTAAATACTTTTTCTGTAAGCCGAAAGAGTTTTCTGAGAAATTCACCAAATAAAAGTCATCTAAAACTTTTGTTTTTAAGAAGTAAGTAAAGTGGTAATTTACTTCTTCTTACTTATATTGACCCATTATACGTGTAGCTTAATAAAGCGTATTTACTGAAGCAGGTTCTAAAATTGTGAGTAGAGAAGTCATTGATAAAATCCAATAAATACGATAAGTTCACTGGCACAACATTTTATTACAGAACATCTATATAAAACTGACATGTACAGAGTAAAATGAGAATACATTAAACCAGTTTGAAAATGATTACAGTGAAATTGAGTAAATAGATCGCTTGAGCTGGAATAGTTTTTCTGATCATGAGCCATTCACCTGGCCTGGTAGAAAACAAAACGCAACAATATGCCCAAACTCTATTATTTCACTTTTCCAAAAAAATGACATCAGGAATCAAATATAAAAGAAAACACTATTTCTTAAATTTTTTAATTAAACTGAGTAATTAGCTTTGATTATAATTAATTATCTTTTTAATTGGAAAAAACGATTTTTATTGAATTTGTGTGTTTTATAGGAGTCAGCTCAACATTCAGATTCAACGACCAAAGCTAGAAGTTGCACTGTTTAGGTGAAAATAAAAAGAAAAACAAGCATCCCAAAAAGGGACAGTGACAGATAATGGGTAAGAAGCGGGACAATATGGAACATTTGATTCAAATTCGAGATAAATCCGAGACAAAAATTGGAACTGCTCTGTTTAATCCAGGACGTCTTATCACTTTAAGTAATCTGATCTCCTGAAATCATCGGTATCTGTTGGAAATTCCACAAAATGACAACCTAAGTGACCAAATAACCTTTCCAATTTTGAAGCAGAAAAAGGAGTAAGGATAAAACGCGACATTTGACTCCAACTGGAGACAAATTATTGACATAATCTAAATCCGATTGGAATTGCTCCGTTTAATCCGCGATGTCTGCTCACTTTAACTGATTTAATCTCCTGGCAAGGATTAGGGACATTTGATTCAGTTAAAGTGGAAGAAAGGATTAGGAAAGAATCGTGAAGTCGGTGACATCTCAAGTTGGCAATCTGGAGTTAGGAATTGCGTAGATGGTTCATGCAGCTCATGATCCATCTACGCAATATGTGTTTCTCCGCGTCTTATTGGTACAATTTCTTCGAAATAAGGTTTTAATATTATTTTCTGATGAATTGCCTCAGCTTTTCTTTCACGAGCACTTTTTTACTGTGATATTAAAAAGTCTTCAGTTTCTCACTTCTTTTCTGTTTAGAAACGTGAAGTCAGTGACATGTCAAGCGGCTATTTACAGTTATTTAAGAAACTCAACCATCTTGCAATCTCTAACCGTCTCAGCCTATAATTTGGGTTACCATATGTCCCGTATATACGGGACTGTCATCGTATTTCACTACTCAGTCCCGTGTTACTATTTGTCCCGTTTTCTCTAAACTATGCGTGAGGCACCGGGTGCGAAACTATGAAATTGAGTTTGAAAGAGAAATGGCTGAAGTTCTTTGCAGATGCAAAGTATATTGATCAGAAGCCATGTATGATAAAGATATGCGAACATTATTTGCATTCCAGCCCGCAATGATAATATGGAGAGAATATTTTCCATAATGGTAACTCATTGGTCGGACGAAAGAAACTGGTTGTCATTGGAGACAATTGAGGCAATTTTGATTTATCATCGTAATTTTAAAAAGACTTGTGCCCAATTTTATGTTCATGCAAAAGAAGAAAATGAGATAATTAAGGAAGTAAAATCAACTTTAAAATATGACTGGACTTTAAAGGATTAGTCTCGCTTTTTTTATATTATTCTACATGTTCATTTTATTAGATTGCTTAATCTTTATTGACTTTTTATCAGAGTAAAATAAACAATTACCTATCCTTTTTTCATGTTTTATTTATTTAGCACTTACAGTGGCGTCGATTGGGTGAAAAAGTGAGGGGGCAAAAAATTAACTGATATCTAAAAGTACCCGGGACTCTAGGGGGCTAAACAATAAAATTAAAAATTTTGTTTCAAAACTAGCTAGCTTTTCCGAATACTATTGCTTTTCATCATTCCTACTTTAAGTAGCTAAAAAGAAATAAAAATTTAATTTTCCCCAGAAAAGCAGGGTGGTTGCCCCCCCCCCCCGCCGCCACTGAGCACATAAACGTCCCTTATCAATTACAGGCACAAAAGGCAACCCTACCTATAAAGGAATTCACTTGTTAACATCTTCGGAGAGCGGAAAGACAGCGCCACCTCGGGACATGGCGGGTAATTATATCCATTACACTTTTTAATAACCAATAAAATTATTATTACATTATTCGTCAAGAAAACTTCATTTAAACCTTTCTTATAGTTCATAGCATTTGTGAGAAAAATTTGAAGAAAATCTATTTAGTAGTTTGTATTTCTATAGAGTACAAACTATTAATTAATTAATTAATATATATAATGGTCTTAACGTGTCCGTGACGGGGGAGAAGTTAAAAATAAACATGCCCCTTTGCTTTGCGTCATTAACGCACGCGCAAATCCGATTTCTGTTATGGCGTCAAATAACTCAGAGATATTTTCCGAGTTAGCAGTTTTATTTCTTTTTATTTATGCTGATTCATTACACTCACTTCAAGGATCACTGTGGATCAGTTGATTGATTCATGAGTTCGGTTTCCCGCGCTATTATTATTAGAATGCTTTCGTTTTTGTTAAAAGGGATCTTTCTATTTCGAACTTGGAATTGAATATTTATATAGTTCTGCTTCTTAGATTATTTAATATCGGATAGGAGATATAGTAGAATTAATTTATTTTTCGGAGATCTTTTTGTTGAATATGAAGTACCGATGCATTTTTTGTTTGTTTATTTTGTGTAAGCCTCTTTTTCTCTGAATATTGGAAAACTTTATGGGATCTTCAAAGTAGAGGACGGACGTTAATGCTAAAACTTGCCAATGGGCATGTGATTTGTGTTACATCTTTCATGAGTGAATCTGTTCTGAGATATGGTGGGCGAGGTAAAAGCCCGTCTTAGGCGGGCACAAATCTTCTAGTTTATATAGATAATCTGCGATAACGCAACTTAAGTTGCAGTGCATTGTTAACCATGTCTTGTAGAATAATGGTACAACCATGGATAATTTCCATAAGGAAATGATTATTTTCCTGCGGCACTGTTGAAGGCGTAAAATTTACAGGAGTGGTGCAACGCTAGATTCTCTAGACCATGAGTAAAGCATTCATTTCGATTGCAAATGCAGTCAAATGCGGAACAAGAGGTTTCAGGTTCAGTTATATCTCGGACATTGTTTGGTCTCTTTGGGAGGGCCGCTGTCATCGAATCAAAACTGATTCCATCTGCATGTTAAATGGGGGGGTTGAGATTAGAGATGTCTTTATGGGGTTTGGAATCAAAGCAGTTGATTGGAACAAACTCCTTGGATGAGAACCAAACCTACCCAAGTAATAATTAGTAATAAAATAATAATAACAAACTGAAGAATTATATAAATAAATATTACAACTAACTAACTACTATATAAATCAGAAAAACTAATAATTAAAATATATAAATGCCAATCAAACAGTTTTAACACATTATTTACCATTGTCCCCTTTTCTGGGACGCTTTTGTTTTGTTTTTATTTTTACCTATACAGTGGGATTTTCAGCTTTGATTGTTGAATCTAAAGGTGGAACTGACTACTATAAAAGTTACGAATCCATTCAAAATAATTTTTCTAATTAAAAAGATAATTAATTCTAATTAAAAAAATTTCAAAAATAGCGTTTCCTTTCCTATTTCATTCAATATAATAACATGAATGAGACATACTATATTCATCATATTAATGAAATTACTTTTTGAAAAAATGAAACAGTGAAGTTTTTTCATATAATGGGTTAAAGTCTATAGTAAAACTAAGCTGAATTTTTAAATCCTAAGAAATAGTTTTTAATAATCTATGGAAAGACCATTGGATGTTTTCTGTTATTAAGATCCTAAAATGAAAAAATAACTCTTTTTCTTTGTGAATGTCACGTTTTGAAGTAAAATAGGAATCAGGCAGAATTTTAAAAACAGAGATTCCAGCAGAGATTAGTTACTATTATATAGTTGAATAGTTGTGATTATCAATGAGAAATGTGTTATTTGAAAATAATAAGAACAATTAGGCATATCTAATCTTGATTATCTGGGTAGAAGATCTGGCAATAGAATGAATCCTTTATTGAAGTATAACTGAGTAGCAAGAATCTTGAAAATTGATTCCAGAAGAGGCAATTGAAAATTTCATTGACAAAAAAAATCTAAATCTTACTTTAAATTTAAGAAGAAGCATTTAGAGAGTGGATTGTCTCTTTTAGTAGAAAATGAATTCTCATCCAATATCTTGTAAAAAGGTTTCAGTAGAATCCATCAGCATCCTTCGAAAATTATTGGTATATTATGTTTGGATAGTTCTTAATCAAGAACCTCCAGAGACGGATGAGAACTTGCAAGTACCGAAAATGCGAAACTATTAGTAATCTATTGTGCCCCTGTACGTGTCAAATGCCATTTTGTAAGATTACAGTTAAGTCAACACGTTTTGTATTTGACTTCAAATCTTGTTTTCATTCCTACATTTTTATAACTGCAACTAGAACAATGAAGTTTATTATTGCTGAAAATTTTCTGCAGAGTTATCTCAACTACATAAATCACAATGTCTATCAATGTTATTACAACTTCTATATGTATGGCCAAACTTTTGGCATAAGGAACACTTGCGAATTGTTTTCATTCTTTTATTTCACACATATTAAGTTAATTGTTATTTTAATATATTTTTTCGGGAAGTGAAAGATTTCACTTGTAGTTTCCAAGATCTAATGGGAAGTGTTTTCATAGCTTCCTCGTATTTTAAATCTAATTTTAAAATTTACTTTTATAACGGAATATGAGTAAATTAAATTTTGAAATTCCTCTTTTTCTATACAGTTTGGCACATTGTATATAATCGAGCTTAGGTTTTCTTCCTCTTTTTCTTACAGTAAATTTATTACTAAAAACATCTGAGCTGTTAATTTTTTGAATCATATTATCAGCATCTTCATCTGTATTGCATAAAAATTCTAAGCTTCATTTCGAATCATTTTCATATTCTTTATTTTTGCATCATTACATGAAAAATGACAGCTTAAAATATTCTCGATGGTTTCTTTTCTTTAAGTGAGGAGTCAATTGGATATATAAGCATTGCCAGAGGTTATATTTTAATAGTTTTTTTCCATTTGTGTATTCTTAACAACTTCTGCAAAACTTTTTAGCAAACTATTTTCTGTTGCTAATTCTCGGAAAAATTTATTCTGTTATTGATCTTTTGTGTTTGAGATAGTTGTTCTCTACAATAAACTTCTGTCTGGGTTTCTTTCTAGTCTTTTGATCGAAGTTATGATCCTTGATAGTCTGTTAGTAAATGATCTGTGGTTGTTGCTTTATTGGCACTAAGAGCTTTATATTTATTTTCAATATCCTTTACAAGCTCCAAAGTTTTACCCCTAGATGTTCTTGGTTGGGTTTTGTTTTGTTTCTTATTGGCCCCTTTTCTAGTTTATTGGTGAATTTCTTTTTTGATATCTTTCAAAAGATCTTCCATAGGGTGACTCAGTTATGTAATACGGTCAAATTCTATTGCAGTAGCTTTCTTGGACGAGGAGAACGAAGATGAAGTTCTTGCCGATCTGTTACTGGGATGATATAGCTGAACATCCCTTACCTACTATTAACTCATTCATAACTGAAAAATGCAGGATTCAAAAGCTTATCTTCTTGTTCTGTTCCGACGGGCTTTTATGGGCAGATAACGATATTCGACCCGTGTTATTGCACGTGTACGACCATCACTTGCTCTTCTATTAGTATCTCCAGTAAATGCGGAACAGTTCCAATTTCAACAAATTACACTTTGATACACATCAAAGAAATTTATCACTTGAATCAGTCAATTGCAAAATGTATTTCATTGAAATTGACTGATTGATCGACAAGATATTTATTCTTTCAAATCGGGACGAAGAGACATTGAGCAAAATCGTTCTGTAGAAAGTATTCCAACAAATCGAATGTTACTCGAAGCAGATAGCAAAATCTGGGAATTTCAATCTACAGACTATTTTCTTCAATTCCTAAAATCACATATTTTGACGCTATTAACGCTGTTTTGCTGAAAAACTCACCTTCTTCCATTTCCCTCGAAGCACTACATATGAACTCGGTAGATTTTAATAGGATTTTAAACATTGGATGAGAATAATGTTCCGAAGACAGAATGAACCTTTAGTTTTTTTCCTTAACACTGTATATTTCTTAATATTTTTATTATTTCACACATTTACTTCTTTACCAAAATTTTGTCTCAGCTTATCGCATCTGATGATCTTGCGGCAAGGAAAACAAAATCAAATGAAATTAAAAAATTGAAATCTACTTCCCAGTTTTTAGAACAATAAACGCCATTAAAGTTCCCTATGAATGACAGTATTTTATTCAAATAATTCTTAATTCACAGAAGAAACGTTTTATTGTTCTAAACACAATTTTTCGAAGGAATGCTGCTATATTAACCAAAGAAATTCCCTTTACAATGAATGAAGATACAACAAATATTAATAGAGAGTCATGCCGGCCTTAGGCAAGACACCACTTCTATAAATCTTATCTCAGCAATTCTATTCTAGAATTTACTTTCGCAGTTTCAACAAACAAAATGTACAGTCTCAGAGAGTAAAGAACACCGAGAAAGTTCCCCTTACAAGAGAAACACGATTTTCAGTGTTGCATTTACACTGAATAAATATTGACAGTTTTCCTGTTTTTATCACCCTTTGTTCGAACCTCAAATATTTTTCTGTGCAAAGAAAAATTGATCGATAATCGTTAAAATCAATAGAGTTGTGGTAAACAGAAGCTAGATAATACTAATCACAATATCTTATTCATATAATTCTTAATTCATAAAAAAAACCAATATAATTGTTTTAAAAACAATTTTTCAAATAAACACTGCTATATTAACCAAAGAAATTCTTTTTACAATGCATGAAGACATTGCAAATATTAATCGAGAGTAATGCCGGCCTTAGAGCAAACGTCTCTTCGATAAATCTTAACTCGGCTATTCTAGTCTAGAACTTATTTTCGCACTTTCAATAAACAAAAAGTACAGTCTCAGTGAGTAAGGAACACCGAGAAAGTTCCCCTTACAAGAAAAGCACGATTTTCAGCGTTGAATTTACACTGAATAAATATCGGAAGTTATTCTTTTTTTCGTTTTTCGTTTGATATTTGGAACTTCAAATGTTTTTTCTGTACAAAGAAAAAATTATCGGTAATCGTTACAATCAATAGCGATTGTGGTAAACAGAAGCTGAATAATACTGCTTATTTTCCTCCTGAAGAAAATTCTAGCCTCCGGAGTTCATTTCTCTCAGCAGGTTGCTTGTTTGCACGATCAAAATTTTATTCATGGAATAGTTTTACTAAATTACACGGAAGTTATTGAGAAAGAAAATCATCAACTCAGAAATTATTGAAGATAAGGAAATATGAGTTTCTTGAAGGATTCTTTCTTTTGTATTGAGTATTTTTGGAATTTCCAAATAAGAGTGCTCTTAGGGGATTTTATGCAATGGCATTAGTATTTCCAAGAAAAAGCATAAAAAAAGGAAAATTATTTTTCTCGTTTTATTAAGGAGAAGAATGCAACCTTTGTTCCTTCTCGTATAACATATGAAAGGATGAATTGATAAAAGATATGCAGCTTTAGACATCTTATCATCTGTTTGGAATATTTACTGAGTACAAATCATAAAACTCATACTCATGTTTTAGTGTAAATTAATATACTAAATGTCATAGAAGAAGCATAGCTTTTTACGAAATCATCCCACAGTGAGAAATGAAATGTCTTTTTCATCTAAATGTTTTCTTCTTCACATATTTTTTTCTCTTCTAAACAACACTAAAATAAGAGAAAATTGAAAATAGCTTCACAAATCTTTATTTTAAAATAAAATTGCAGTAAAATACAAGTTGTAACACAATAACGTTACAAATAATATAAAAAAAATTTAAAGTCAATTCCTACTTAGGTCAGTGATCTACACGCTTCGTCACTGACAAAAATACATGAAAAAATGACGCCTTCGTGAACATACCAGAAAACAAAGAATATTAGGTCTAGAAGCTGGCAAACCTAGCTCCATCTATTGAGAAAAATTCGAACCAAATGACTCAAGGCAACATATGCTTTCTCCCATATAAAACTAAAATTAATTAATTAAATTTAATTAATGAATTAATATTTGAAAAACTATATTAACATCAAGTGTCGTCCACTACAAGTTTTAAAAAATGTGTTTGAACTTGAGTTGATGAAGAAAAAGTATTTTATTAACGATTGAAAATTTGAACAAGATATATAAATATATGTAGGGAGAGTGTGAACTAATAGTAGGAATTGAAAAAACATATTGAAGACATTAGGAAACAAATTTTAATTGTTATAATACGTTTCTGTACACTTTTCTCCTGTTGTAAAGATGAATTTTATAATCGTTTTTTTCATTCACTGTCGGTTTGGCTAGAATTTTTAAATTCTATACACTCGTCGTACACTATTATAATATTTTCAGAACTTAATATTCAGTTAATCGATTAAGATAATTAAATTTTAATTTCATACCTGTGGTACTACCTTGCAGTGAATTTGGGGAAACAATCATTTCAAGATGTCATAATATTTATTAAAACAAACTGTAAGGTAAAGACTAAAAAGTCAAAAATAATTAAAATAAAAATCTCTACTTTACAATCGCTCCTTTACTTCTTAATCTCTCTTTGGTACACTAATAAAAATGTGTTTTTAAAACAGTTTTTATTGACTTTTTCTTATTTTTATTGGTCAAAGCCTATCAGTTTGGACACTCTAAGAAATTTTTGTTTGCTAAATTTGCCTATGGTTACTTATAAGCCGGATTATTTCATATGGAGGTTGTGCTATATGCAACCGCGGTTACCTAGTGGTAAGGTCCAGGCTTTGGGCCATAGTGTTCCAAGTTCGAAACCCGAGTCCACAGAAGATCCTTCATGCATTGGGCTTACTGCACGTTAAATAATACGTAGGGGGCCAAACGTCCTACTGCTTAGGTGATGTAGAAGCTTTTGAGGGGATGCCAACTCAGGTATCGCCCTCGTCATCTGATTGCTGTTCAAAGTAAAAGCCAGTCCCAAAATAGATCTCATGCTGCTTCGAAACAGGACGTCAATATAACTAAAGTAAACTAATCTCGTCGTTTGTCTCCTCATCATCTCTTGTGCTTTTGCCACAGCTCTTACGATGAACTCATTTGTTGTGGTTTTTTTACCAGTCCTGGATACAGCTTGCTACGACATAATTTCCTGCTCACAAATTGTAAGAAACCGTGAATCTCGGTTGCTCTCGTCGTCATGTTTTCTGATTTCACGTATTCGGGGGAGAGAGTTAATCGACCTCACTTTTTTCCGATTCAGTCACGATATGGTTTGGCAAAATATTCGAAATCCGAAACAATTGCATGAAGCCCAAAACTCGACAAAGCAATGGCGGGTGTCTCTAAACCCTTCTTTTCCTCAGGACTGAAACGCGTTTGACCATTAACAGTCTTTAATGCCTTTCCCTTTACAGCCACAAAAGAGTTCTGTTCACGACGTACGTGTACAATGGGAATAAAAAGATAATAGTTGTAAATTTTATGAAAGTAGGGGCAATGGCAATACTCGACATACATTTCTGAAGCTTCTTGAATGATCATATTTTTGGATTTCACTTGGTTCATAACATCATCATAGTGTTTCTACCTGCAGTTTTCATACAGCACCCACAGCTTTCTTTTGCAGGCATTATAGGTTTGAGGGGGACATCTATCATTTTACAGTAAATTTTAAAAATCTCTATTAAAATAAAAAAAAGATTAAAATTTTTACTAATTCTGCTCGTCACAAAGTTAACCCACAAAGTGAATACTATGCTTCTTGTTTGTTAAAAACATTTAACGCTTCAAAAAAAATGACGAGAGGCTGTCTTTTTCAAACAGCCGCTATTGATAAAGGCGTAAGACTACTTGACTCTCATGACTCTTTTGTTTCTCGAAATTTCTCGGTTTCTCTTTGTATATTCTCTTTTGTTTCTCGAAGCTTCTCGGATTCTCTTTGTTACTCGCGAAACTTTTTTGTTTCTTGAAGTTACTCGTGATTCTCTTTTGTTTCTCGAGGTTATTCTCAATTCTCAGCCAACTGTGCGCTCGCACCTCATGCGTGTGACGTTACCAATTCATGCCCAACTTTGCGATTCAGTAGTCGCTGAACTACAATTCCGATTCCCAATTTTTTTTGTAACTTCTGTTGTTACCCTTTATCTCTAAAATAAGACAAAACTCATGTTTCTAACATATGTAGTTACCGAGATGTAGAGGATCTCCCATACAACGTTTTTTGTAGCGTTTTGGCGTGTGAATCAAATTCCTTTCTGAGACCCCAATGGGAGGAACGTAGTCCAACGTTAAAAATTTCCAATTTTACACAAGGTGGCACAGCTAAAAAGTCCCAGGATATAATTAAGTTAAAATAGTACTACAAGCGAAACATGTCAGTAAGATAAAAAAATTCGAGAAACGACAGAATTTTAGAACTTCACCGATTCCGTGAATCATAGGATGGGCTTTCAAGTAACGCTGCCTTGAATTACTTCCACAAACGGCCTTGATGCCAGGTACAAAAATAAAACTTTACAAAATCACCCCTTATCCCTTCGGGGGGGGGCACTTGAAATACGGGATGAGAAATCACGGATAAGTACGAGGACTCCTACTTCCCTGGAGAGTACAACAGTGCTGATGTTAATCATCGCCAATGACGGGACATACCTCCTACGGAAGGGTTGTACATGGGTCGGTGATGGACGTTTTGTAACTGACCATAGTACACGTGTTATTCTCCGCAGCGACTTAGACATTTAGCAGTTTATAGTTTATAATTTTCAGTTTATAGTTTATAATTTTTAGTTTATAGTTTATAATTTTTAGTTTCTAGTTTATAATTTTTAGTTTAGAGTTTTTATTTTAGTTTAGTTATATTAGCGTCTCGTTTTGAAGCAACAAGAGGGCTATTTTGTGATGGACCTCGTAAGTTTGAACCGCGGTCAGATTGCTAGGACAATACCTGAGCCGGCACTCCCTCTTCAAGCTTCCAATCCAGACCAGTGGGAACATATTTGACCCCCTACGTATGATTTACGTGTAACAGGCCCAATACACGACGGATCTTCAGTGAAATCGGGTTTCGAACCTGAGACCGCCACCTTGTCCCTAGGCCATCGCGGCCTTTCAGATACACCGGATAGGTAAGGCTAGGTCGGGATGACCATTATATGCTTACAAATTCACTCCTTATAACGGTTGCTGAAGTAAGTACTCTGTAAGTAAGATTTGTCTGAGTGGGGAAATAAATACATAAAGTAAGCACCTTGACTGTTATTTGTTTCTATTCGGTATTTATAGTAACCGATTAACACAGTCATCAAAAATCTTATAATTATTGAAACACTTTCAAAGACATTATAAATTGTTTATGTTGAAGTGAAAAAAAACTCGCAAGTGTAAAACTCATATGATCAGTGGGCTTACAGTAGAAGTGAAATAGATCGTAACTTTTAAATTATAATTGGATGAAATCTCAACTTAAAAACAGAGAAATTGGTAAGTGCTTTCTCCACTTTTTAAGTCAATGAAAAAAAAATTCTGTCGCTATTTTCAATTTACCATAAGAAGAGTCATCTTCTCTTCTCCCAACTTCTTAGTGAACAATAAGGCGATCACCAGAGAACCGGAGGGGATCAGCCCATAGTTTTCTCTGAACTGAGCTTGGCATCATATTTTATGAATATTAAAAATGAACCACTTTACAAGTGCTGTTACCTAGTATATTGCAGTCAAGACTATTCACTCTGGTTTTGAAAGAAAACATTTTCTTCCCGCTTCAATACGATGCCCACAGTGTAGCGTTGTGGTTTGTCCATTCTGGCTCTCAACACTTCATGTGATGGCAATAAGATGATGGAGTGAAATTATCTACTGGGTAATTAGAAATATCTGTTCATTCTCTCCTCGAGACGGATTAAATTCTTATACTAATCAGTACCAGCTGGTTTCTGATATATATTCATTTTTGAGTTAAATTATGATTATAATTACAAGCTATTATTACCATTGTTATTGAACTTACAAGCTATTATTCTATTTTATATAGTTAGTATTTTGATTAGTTTAGTAGTTCTGTTATTCTAAAGTCTGTTATTGTTCTATGTATATCGTTAAAAACATGGAAAGTCGCTTCCCAGCAATGTGAGTCTTATGGTTGGGTAGAGAGTTTTACAGGGGTAAGTATGGGATACTGGTTGCAGCCGGGTCTGGACTCCTGACATTGGCGACAAATTTGGCGACGAAATATGGGATCTCAAAGGTGCTGGAATCTTCTCGACATCTCTATTAGGAGAGGAGATATGCTTGAATGTACTAGATGATTCCCTGTGACTTCACGGCCTTCCCTGTGACTTCACGGGGAGACTATGTAAGTAGAGCGCTTGGATGACGGAGGGAATGTTGATGGACTTTGCACGTTGTTGATCGACTGGGATCGCCTTGGAGCGCGAACGCCTTTGGAGTTCTATACGCTATGCAAGCTAGTAAGCTGTTAGACGCCGAGCGGTATTAGTGTTTTATCCACTGGAACGACTTTAGAGTTTCGTCTGCAGTGCAAGCTAGGAAGCTGGTGATCAGAGCGCTATTGAAAGTGCTGTTATTAGCTATTTGCTGACTGTTTCTGTTGCTAAATATCAAAGTACTGAACTGTTATTATCTGTGAATTGTTGTCTGTTCACGTTGCTAATCTGTTCAAGATTTATTGTTTCCTGTACCTGTGCTGCGTGTTTTCTTGTGACTAAACTTTCATTCTCCATTATCCTGCGTGTTGGACTGTTTACACCATACACCCACAGAAAGACTTTTGCAACAATATTTATGAAATAATTAAGTATTATTTTGTGTGCTATTCTAAATTCTGTACTTCCATTCTATATTTTTTCTTCTGTTTTGTATATTATATGTTTCTACAATGGCGAATCCAGAATTTTGTCGGGGTGACTTCATAAAAATTTTGAATCGTCGTGACCTCGCGGCTTATATAAGTCGAAATACTTTAACTTTACTCGACTGGCAATAAAAGTCACAAAGGACATTTCAATACTTTCTATAATTTAACAAAAACACGATGAAATAACTAGCTAAAAAATGCTTTCGGCCGCGTCAACGCTGCAAGTACGAGTGGAATGGTACAGATTCTGCATCACCCGTAAGGAAAAGCTTAAAAAGAGGTAGTAACATATGCAAGCGAAAAACATTTGAAATTGAAAGAAAATAATCATATAGTTGATATACTCTGTTACAAATATAGTTGATCCAGCTATGGTACCAGTTTATGTATTTAGTTGAAAATTTATTTAATACAAAACATTAAGACAACAAATGCTTAACAGTTTCGGAAACGCAATTAAAACTTTTCTTCGTCTCCTATTCATCAGTGTTTGTGTCAGTGTTTATTAATTGTCTTATCTTAATATAAATAAAACTCATTGTGGTTATGTATATATGTTTGTATGTATGTTTGTATCTATGCTCCACATCTCCTCCTAAGCCACGGCACTGATTTCAACCAAACTTTGCACACTTATTAATTATGACAAGGGGAAGATTACTGTTAACTTTTTAAAGCGCAAAAGTTAATTAAAAAGTCAGTTAATTAAAAAGTAACCTAAACCGTTTTTCCGCTGTAAGTTCGGAGCAAATTATTTCCGAAAATTATTTTTATACCATCTGAAAGCTCAAACTTTTACCTTTTTAATGATATCAATTTTATATCTGTGACATTTTTCCTTCAGTTTTTATTAATTTTTCAAAATTTAATAAAAAGTTGACACGCTGACTATTTTAAAATAAATCAAATTTAATGATACTAGAGTTGATACTGATGAGTTGCTAGGCAACGGTGTAATTACTTTGCCCTTATTTTTTCTGTTTATTTTTTTTTTCAAATATCGTTTGGCAATGTTTTCATTGGTTCTTAAAGAATTCTAAAGCTTTTTAATTAGATTAAAAACTCACTGCAATTCATATCACCTGTTATTTTTACCTGCGTTTCCTAAGCAATAATGAATACTTAATAATATATTAAATGAGAAAGTGTGTCTGTCTAAAGTTGTTACGCTTTCACGGCCAAACTACACATGGAATAACTTATTTTTAATGTCAAACATCACGTGATCATAAAAAAAGCCGCGATTATGAGATCTTTTGGAGAAAATAAACAAATAATTTATTTATGGAATAATAACTGAAATTACTCAACTCAACGCTTGATTTTCATTTTTCGAGTTTGCATTCTATTTAATTTTAGTTATTTATATTTGTATCTTTTCCATATCAGATTTTATTCAAGAAGCTGTCGATAAATTGACGCCGGGACAGAAATCTATTGACAGATATGATACAGCTGCAAGAGTTTTTAGATTAAAATTTGAAAACTAATGTTAATCATAACTAAAGGAAAATATGCGACGATATAGTATTTTGTTTTATGTATTCTTTTGAATGATAGAAGTGGATGACATATAGCATGATGGATGGTATATTCCACAGATTATAAGGGCCTTATGATACCATTCAGCACAATGATGTAATTTACAGTAACGGAGAATATATGAGGATTAGAAAATGATTGTTGAATTGGTAATTTTGGCACTGATTAATGAAAGTTTAGGTCAGATAAATAAAAAGAAATATGTCACAAATGGAGGGAGGTCTTACAGAATATCTACCTGTAGATACGCTAATGGCAATAACAAGTAACATCTTCATATAACAGATAACAAGTTCTTCAACTCCTTAGAATTGTCAGGGGTACCTTCCGACAAACTGAGATTAAGAGTCGGTGTGCCAGTATTGATACGTAACCTCGATGTACCATGACTGCGCACGGTTACAAATTGCACACCTAGGTCCAAACGTCGTGAGAGTGTTTAAAAACGAAAGTGTTTTCATTTCACACATTCCGATAATACCGAAGGATTTACCATCCAAGTTCAGAAGGTAACAATTCCCTTTAAAATTAGCATTTTCCAGTCTCAGGCCAGACACTCAAAGGGGCAGGCATACATTTGGAAAAACCATATTTTTCCCATGGGCAACTATATGTGGCGTGTTCACGTGTGTCCAGACCACAAAACCTCTACATCCGTGCAAAAAACGTAAAACAAAAAAAATGTAGTATACAAAAGTGTGTTAGCATTGATAAACAAATTACCTAACTATAACAGCATACACTCCTGTCAGTCGTCCAATTATGTATTATAGACCGTCAAAACTTTTAATTTTCCTTCTCAACATATAACGAAACATTTACATTCGTGAATTTAAAAAAAATTAATAATTCAAATTCTTCGCGCACGAAGTCGCGGGTAACAGCTAGTCACTAATCAACTAAAGAAATATCTTTCATTTATCAGTAATAAGAAAATAGTGAACTTATTCTTCTTCGACGTTTTTGCTCACAAGCCTCAAGCTGCGACGTGTATTCAAATGAAGAAGGCATTGATTTTCATCATTCATTTTCATCAAACATTTTCATCAATCATTCATTTTTTATATTGTCCATTAGATTAAAGCGATATAGTTACTTAAAGCGAGCAAAAATCATTTAAAATTGAAAAAAATAGCATTCAAAACTAATTCATTAAACTCTGGTACCAGTTTAATTTAAGAAACGCAATTAAAACTTTTGTTCATCTTTATTAGTGTGATTGCCTTATCACTGAAAGAGACCTTTCCTTTATCAGTGATAAGACAATATTGAACTTATTCTCCCCCCGAATGTTTTTCTCATGAGCCTCAAGCTGGAACGTGTATTCAAATAAACAGGGCATTGATTTTCAATAAAGCTTTATTGCGTCTCTACTTTCTTTAAAAAAGAACTCAAAAATTACTTTAGAGAACTTCTCGTCGAGAATCGAATATCAATACGAAAACTTAATATCGCTTGGATCTCGAAAGAATCTCTGGAACTGCAGCATCTTCAATGGAAAAGAGTCACGCAGCGTATAATTAGATCCGAGATTTGAGACGACGGAATGGCAACAAAGAAAATGTTTCGCAATCAAGTTCCTTTTCGACAAAAGTGTCAGTGGTTTAAAAATTCTTTGGAGATAAGCTGTGTTTGAATGTTTTCCACCGTTGGGAAATTCTTAATATTAATTATACGTTTCATTCAAGAAATCATTTTCGAATAACTTTTGTTTTACAATTAACATTTCTAAATGCTGTTTCAATTCTGTTAGTTTAGATGTTAAAAAGTGGTGTTCTCAATCCTGTTAATCTTCAAA
>BGPR01002380.1:63845-83716 GCA_013235015.1 Araneus ventricosus | reverse complement strand
TTCCGAATCCGTTGCTAAACAATAAATGAAATGAATCAGACTGTAACAGATCACGAGTGCAATAATCAACTTTTCCAAGAAACCTGTGACTCAATGGAAAGTTCCACAGCGAAAGAGACAAAGGAAGAGTCCATGGCGAAGGGGGAGGGTAAGATAAATAGGAATTCTGATGTCTTGATCTTGATTTCACCCCCTTTTTACAAGCCCTTATTCTCTTGTTACTGCTCCAAACGACACACTAATCGGGGGGGGGGGTTGATTTCGCATGCTAAATCTTTAAAAAAAATGACGGAGGCTTTTCAAACAACCGCCGATGTTAATGGCGTAGGACTACTTTACTCGCGTGACACTTTTGTTTCTCGACGTTTCTCGTAAGTTTTTTAAGTTTTAGTAAGTTTTTTTTTGCAACTTCTGTTGTTACCCTTTATCTCTAACATAAGACATTAGTTATGTTTTCAACATATGTAGTTACAAAGATATAGAGGATCTCCCATACCAAGTTTTGTGGCGTTTTGACGTGTGAATCAATTTCCTACCTGAGACCCCAATGGGAGGAATATAGTCCTACGTTAAAAAAATGAGAGAGAAAGGGTGTTCTGATAATTGGCGCTCTACTGAAACTATTATACTCACAGGATAAGAACTATATCTAGCACCTATTTCGTACCGTAATGCTTCCATATGTGAATTTTCATAAATTACGTTGGATGGGAAAGACTGACTCCTTTAATTAATCTAGCTATTCGAACAGAACTAGAAATCTTGACGATTTAAATCCAGACTTCTGAATATACTCCCCCCTTTGGAAACTTTGAAAATGTTTCGAAATCTTTGGCTCGAGTCAACTCAAATGAAGTCTCAGAGAATTTCTCAAAGTGGTATAAATATTGAAGATGAAGATGAAGCGTGACTCTGTTTGGTGATTCAAAGGAAATAATCTCTAGTGAATGAGATGCCGAATTTAAATCAAAACTGGACTCACAAAATCAAATAATTTAAGGAACTATCTTGAGAATTATTAGTTTGAAATTTAAGAAATTCCTTTAGTTTTCATTTGAAATCTTTTTTTCCAGTGAATTTCGTGGGACTGAATTTTTCAAATACCTACCAACCAGTTTTGAAAATTCCTTCAAGAATATAAGCGCGAGTTTGTATTTACACTTATGAAAAGAAATAAGTCTTCTGTAAGAACCAGAACTGCTGACATTCACTCTTAGTTATAATTCAGCATAATTTCTCTTAATGTGATTTTGCTCAAAAGACAGTAGAATACATATGACCTGTGCATCCCTCTAAAAAATTATAGTTTAAACCGTTCTTTCCATGCTATATTGTTCGACATACAACTGCTGCTCTTCCCCTAAAAATCATTTAATCTTTTTTAGTCTGCTTTATCCTTTCAGTTTGACTTTCTAGTGCCAAAGCAGCCGCGGTACCCTGGTGGTAGGTTTCGGCTTCGGGCCATATAACGCTTACCCTTGCATATAACGTTTTCCCCATGTAGCCATCAATAGCTTTCAGTTTGACTTTCTAGAACCAAAGAATAGCTGATTTGAAACGCGATTTCAACTTTTGCTATGACAAAAGATCTTCAAATTTTGCTCACACATACTAATCAGGAATGCTTTATTAAACGTTTCTTGGCAATTAATTGAATAGTTAATTTTTTTATCAATAAAAGTCATGAAAATATGCTCCTCCCGAGAAATGCCGGTTATATCAACCACTAATAAACAGGAGAAAGTCGCCGAATGCCGGCGCTTAGACTGGACCGGTATCATAACTTCAATTCTATTAAATATTTTGGCCCTAAGGACATTTGAGAGTAGACTAAATATTTGGCCTTATGGGACATTCACCATTAGGCCACACCATTTTTTTTGGAACACAGGATGCCAAACACCTTCATCAATGTAAAAAACCAATGAAAAATGGAGAAGACGGATAAAAAAATTGGAATTCCATCCGGGTTGGATTTTCATTCGGCCCACTAGGCCATAAAACTGAAATACGATAGTCGGTTAGGGAAACCGAGCCTCTCTCACAAAAGCGAAAACCACAAAATGGGGAGGGGATGGGAGTCAGTCTGGAAAAACCCGTTTTGAAATCGGGGGCATGAGTCGCAGTAGCTTAGGGAATCGGGCTGCCTGAAGTGGAGCTGGCACAGTCCAATGAGTGATTGACACGCCAAATTTATGGTCTGAAAATGGAAATGGTCTACTAAGAAGCCCTTCAAATGGATTGGAACAAATCGATGGTGAATGTCCAGCTTAAAATAGGCAAACTATGCTATAACAATGTAAAAGGGGGTGTATGGAATCATTTTTAGGAGAAACTGTTTGGTTACAGTTAGATTGCACATGTTTAGGTTCAGGAATCATCAATTAATTACTTTAACAAAAGACAAAAAAATTATGGACAAAAATTTAGTGCCGTTTTAAAGTAAGTAGAAACACATATTATTCTACCTTCAGATACAAAATTTATTTGGTTACAATTTACTAAAATAAATTTATTAAAATTGTTCAAGGATAAGGTTAGGTGATTTTTTTTTGTTGTTGTTGTCCAAAAGTTGCCTAGATTGGACTTCAAACAGTTACTTAAATTAGACTGTTTAAATCAATGGAATTATTATATTATAACTACAGGGATAGCTCAGAAAGCAGTATCACCGCTAGCAGGCCACATAAATTGGAAGTGAAACAAGACAAAGCAAGTAAAAACGATGAAAGAATATTAGACATCAAATGCTGGTTCAAGAAGAACAAAAACTAAGGCTTTGTATCATAAGTGAGGAAACAAAGGTAGAAGAAGAAGTGATACAGTTCATAAAATGTCATGCTTGGGTGATGTCACATTGCGTGATGGTTTGAATATGAGAATCAAAATACTTTTCCTTCAACTGAATCGCTGGTTGGAGAAACCACGTGAGTCATTTTATTTTTCAAAATTGCGTTCATATTCTTTTCCCTTTCTAAAGGGCTATTTATATACCGAATGAAGAAACGATACGAGGCAAAGTCACATTATAGGTATATAAAATCTATCAGGTAAAAAATTAATCAGTGATCTAATAAATCAATTTTTTTAAGCTTCCAGCATTTTAATATTATTGACTCATGTGGTTATTGCAAGTAACGGTTCAATTGTTCTTAAAGAAATTGGTGGACCAATTTGGGAAAGCAGTTTCGTTATTGGACCAATGACACAATTCTTTATTTTTTATTCTACTTTAAAATGTACTTCTTAAAAAATCAATTATATTTTTTAAGGTAAACTACAAAAAATCCCACTACTGGTGTTTTTTATTATAAAAATTATTTCCCTACCAGTGTACATTAAAAAAATGCTCAGTTGATCCAAAACCGGCAACTTTCCACTATACCTAGCAAAACATGACTATCATAAACTTTTTTCGAATCATCGTTTGCAGATAGATAGATATTTCTTTTTACGACAAGAATTTCCTTTTGACTATAAAAACCCCTCAGTGAATGTCCCATCCTGATGGTTATCGCCGTCTTCCTACGAACGAAATAGGTTCTCTTTCCAAACTTTTGAACTAGCCAGAATCACGTTTTACGGCGTCTTCCAACTAATGTCGACGAATTGGCTCGTTAAAAGCGAGTCTCCGGGTCATTACGGGATCCGGAACTTTTTCTGCTCGAGATCGGGAATCTTCGGAAAAGAACCCGTTCACCTAATGACGATCCATTCACCGTAGGCGGTCGTTAAAGCTGTATTTTTCCTTTTTCTGAGATAGCGTATCGGAAGATCAGCTGATTTTACAAAATACATGGCTTTTTATCTTTTGCTTTATTTTGTGAGACTAATTTTTGATGTTGTGAGGGCAAAGTATATTAAATGGTATCATTAGTACGGATAGAGGAATATTTTGTTTTGATATATAGGAAATAATTTAGAAAAAAAACATTTATTAAATGTGCGGCACTAGATATTACTAAGTGCTTTTTACTTTCTCGTATACGAAGTATACAAAGAGAAAGTATTGTAATCGTCAAAAAATTCGAACTCGAGATTTTGACGAATCTCCACGTTTTAGATCTCCCTGATTCCGAAAAACTCAATTTTGGAATTATGTCTGTCTGTGTGTCTGTGAACACGATAACTCGAAAACTATTAGAGCTACGGGGATGAAATTTGGTATGTAGTCTTTAAACATAATTTGTAGTTTTTATCAAATTTTGGACAAAATCCGTCCACGGGAAGTCTGTCTGTTCATCTGTCAGCGGTCATGTGAACACTATAACTCAAACACTTGAATAGCTAGGTGAATAAAATTGGGTATACAGTTTTATCATCATAAATGTAGGTCCATATAAAATTTTGGGCCAAATCCGTCAAAGGGTTGACTGTCTATCGGTCTGCATAATTGCATACTTGTAAAAATTATGTCTCCTAAACCCATTGGCTTAGATAAATAAAATTTGGTATGACGTTTGCTAATATTAATTATAGATCTGTGCTCAAATCTCGTTTCAATATGTTGAAAAAAAGATGTCCAAATTGCATACGTGGTTCAAAATGCACATTGCGACTGTGTGTTGGCGAGCGTTTCGCTTATTTTACTCAAGTTAGCATAGTTGGCATTTGACCTTGGCGAAGGAAATTGTAGTTTCGGATGCGCTTCAGAAATTATGGCAACCCCCTGAACTCGAAAGTTCGTTCTGGACATTCTCCAGATGGAAGGTATGATGAAATCTTGCTTGATAAATGTAGTAAGATTTCTTTCTCAAAAACTTTAAATAAAGTTTTGTACCTCAGCGCGCGTAAAAATTGAGAACTTACGCATTTTTTTTTTAAATGTAATCATTTTCCTTTTACACATAATCATAAAAATGGGCTCAGGTCATTTTAAAATTATAATGACTCAGAGTTTAGGAAGCAAACGGGACAAATAGTAGACTGCACGTATGGAAACCCTAGTTAGAGGGAAAATGACACCTTTTTGGGAAGTGTACGAGAAAGTTTAGGGGAGACCACTCCCGCTAGTTTTATACATTTTTAAAGATGTTTCATCAGAGATTAATGTTTTGTTCCATTCAATAAAAATAGTGTAATTAACTAAGATTTTTTTAAAGAAATCTGTATGGTATATTTGACCTTTGTGTTGTTCGATTCATCTAAAAAGTTGATATCGAAAATTATGGCTCCAAAATTATAAATTTTTGACTTTTTGTTTGAATTTTAAGCGTTTCTTCTGAATTTTGAGGGTTTTATTTAAAGGTACGCTGTTTAATAAACAAATTAACATATTTTGTCTCCGTGTTTTTTTTTGTGTATGTGTGAGTGTGTGTCCGTCCAAGGAATTGCTGACACATTCTCTGATTTAAAAAGATATTCACTACTACTTTCTTCAATAATCAATGGATGTTTATTTTCTGTTCGTTATAATTCGTTAAACAAGGTTCTAAATATTCTAAATGGACAAATCCATCTTAAATTATCTGTCGCCCATTCTGCTCAAAAGTCAAGTCTGAAAAGTACAGTTTATTATCCCGAAGACGATTTTTGTTCGCCTTTGTTTTACTACTCATCTCGAAGCATAAATAATAATTAACGGCGCATACACGCCAAAAACAACATGACAATCTCACAAAATAATAAATCGAATAATACATATCTTCCCATCAAAAGAATTAGAAATAAAATAGCGATAAATGAAATCAATCCGCGTGACACCAGAAAAAACCCTGTCCATATCATCTCACATATGTTTGTCTTCCTTCGACACCACGTGCAATGGATTCCATAATTAAGCTGAGAATAATTTTTCCTCTTGGAAGGCATCTGTAATTAAAACTAATGGAAGAAGACTTTTCAAGCCGTGGGGTGATGAATAGTATATATAATATATATGTGTATATAAAGATATATTATATATTAAATATTATGTATTATATAAGGTGTATTATAAAGATAACAGTGTTGCAAGACTAACGGAAAAACACGTCTTGCAAAGTTTCAAAAGTTAAATAGACTTGAATTTTAATATGCAAAAATCAATGCGATGACAAAAACAAATATAATAATAACACAGATTATAACAAAAATACTTTCAATTAACAATAAAACACTATTAATCATTGACGGATTTTACAGGACAGGTCCTCTATTTGTCTTCCTTCGACAACATGTGCAATGGATTCCAAATTTAAGCTGGAGTACCGTGTATGGGGCCTGTTGCATAAAACATACATAAGCGGCTAAACGTCCTCCCTTTGGTGAGGTGCGAAAGTTTGGAGAGGGGGTGCCAGCTCTGGTGTAGTCCTCGCCATCTGACTGCGTTTCAAAATTACGAAGTCCATCCCAAAATAGCCCTCGGGTTGCCTCAAAACGGGACGTTAATATAGCCAAACTAAACTAATTCACGTACTTCCTTTCGACTGGCAATGTACCGACGTTATAAAATGATGAGATGTGCGTTCTCACTTGCTTTCATTCTCAGCACCCCCTCCTTCTCGATTAGTCCTCGCTGAACTAATTAGAGCAGGACAATAAACTAGATCCCAATTCCCATCCATTTGTCCGCATTCCTGGCATTCCTCGCCGCTGGAAAAGAATGTGGTGCGGCGCAGATCTAATTAGTTTTGCCGAGAGTGCTCTGCTTCTGTTTTAATAAGATGCACGTCAGCGGGCTTTTGTGATTTAGTCGCGCATTTGCGAGCCTTTTAATTAAAAGTAATCCGGTCGCATCGTCTCTCAGCGGCGCGGGTAATGCTTCTTGTAGAGATTAGTGAGAAAAAAAAGCTTGAAAGGAAGATAGAGATTGAACATTTCATTTACATCCGTTGAGTGGAGAAATCTTTTTCCCTCGGAATATTTTGGAGTGGTTTTAAATGTGGACTAAAACGCAGTTCCCTCCAACTGTTTTAAATTTATTTTATTTTTTATTCAGTTAAAATTCCGTTCCAATTTAGGCAGAAAATGTTTTCGAAAACACCGGATGAATTGCCTGTTTCATTTACATACAGCCACCATAGCTTCTATACTTATAAAAGGCAATGTTTGCGTGTGTGTGTGCAATGTCCAGACGAATCTATAGCACTTACAGCCATGGCATTTGGTACACAGGTAGTCGTAATGGTGACTGAATGCACCTCGAAGCCGGAATTTTTAAATTTAATCTAGAAATTGATTTATTTAATGTTTTGTGTGGTTTTGGATCATATTTGGCACGTTTACGGCTGTAGTATCTTTTCTAATGATTGTTGAAAGCCAATCAATGTGCCATCGGATAGAACAAACAATTTTTGTTGTAATGAAGTTTTTTGAATTTTTAACATAATTTACTGAATTTTGAGAAATTTTTAAATAATAGTCACTTTTCATTTTTATTTTTAACTTTCAATTCTAATTTTCTTGCATCTGACGTTCTAATAACGCTATCATTTTCAATTTTTTTAGGCATAAACCGGAATATTTATCCCCGTTTTAAAGCAAGAATGGTTAAAATATCTTTTTCTCCGATTTTCTATAAAAATTTTTATTGATCAGTTCAAAACATTTTCTCTCGTATATCCGAATCGACGAAGCTTTCGTCCGACCCATGGTTACTCTGAGTTCCCAGAATGCATTTCATTTCCAAATGCATTTTTTTCCGATTGGCTGGCGGTATCAAGCGAAAGTCACGACATACTCTCGATCATTTTATTGCGTCAGTTAATATTAATTACTTCATTTTACTGATCCAAGAATTATTTGATTCATTTGTTTTATACGTTTGATAGTCGCGCATATATGCTGATATCTTTAGTTAAAACAAAGTTCCTGCGTGTAGTTTAAGAACTAAAAATCGAGGACGAAATAAATAATATATTTATATATGTTTTGATTTCGTTTTCAAAACTTTGGGCTTTTTTTATTTTGTTGAAGTCATTATGCTACGGGCAAGGCCGTGCGCGTACTGCTAGTATTGTATAAATGGGAAGTCTGCAGAATGGCAATTAACAACAATATAAAATAATAACAACACATATAATAAATATAACAAGTAAAACTTTTAAATTATGTTAACAATAAAATAATTCCAATAGCAATTACGGAACAATAAATAATACACAATATTTCAAACTCACAACTGACTGCCAAGCGACAATCATCTAAAAATATTTGTTTAATAAATAAATCATTTGGATCAGTGGTGAATCTAGGATTCGTGTCCGGGGGGGTGGGGGCTGAGGTCATAAAAATTTTGTATCGTCGTGACGAATGTCAAACCTCAAGGCTAAAGTAAACTAAAATTATTTAACTTTACAGACTTGACTCACCTGACAATAAGAATCATAAAGAACAATACAATACTTTCGATAATTTAATAAAAATTACAATGAAATAAGTAGCCAAAAAATGTCTTCGACCGCGTCAAAGCTACGAGTACAAGTGGAATGACTACAAAAATAGGAAAATTTTGGAGCCTGCCAAGCCAGAAAGCAATGTTGAAACGATTTTATTATTTTTTTTAAAGAGGGAAATTAAGGAAAAACAGTTGTAATGATTTTAAATAATATCAAGATTTCTGGCTTGGCTCTGGGGGGGGGGAGACTGTGGCCCGATAGCCCCCCTGGATTCGCCACTGATTTGGATGAAGAAGATTCTGAAGTATGCTTCTTATACCAGTTTTAGTCAGGCTATGTTGAACCAAGTCCGAAATAATCAATGTACTAAAGTTTCTTTGGGAAAAATTTGCCTCTATTACATTTCGATTTAGGAAACCAAAAATATAGTACTATGCGTTGCCAGTATCTGTTTGACATAATTTGGGGATTTATCACAAAATCTACCATGATGAGCCGGTATAGAACCCTGTATATTGTAACGATTTAATTGAAATAAATGTCAACGAAGATTTTCTTAAGATTAGTATTTGGCATCATTACCATTCTGATTTGTATTTTTTATTGAAAAACGGCTGACGCTATAAAATACAACACAATCCGTTCTCACTTATGCGTCCTCCCCGTCTTGATTAGTTTTCGCTGAACTAATTAGAGCAGGACAATAAACTAGATCCCAATTCCTGTCCGTTTGTCCGCATTCCTGGCATTCCTTGCCGCTGGAAAAGAACGCGGTTCAGATCTAATTAGTTTTGCCGAGAGTGTTCTGCCTCTGTTTTAATAAGATGCACGTCAGCGGGCTTTTGTGATTTAGTCGCGCATTTGCGAGCCTTTTAATTAAAAGTAATCCGGTAGCGTCGTCTCTCAGCGACGCTAGTAATACTTCTTACACAGAGGAAACAAAAAAAAATCTCAGTAAATTAGACAGAGACCGAATATTTAATTTATATCTGTTGAGTGGAGGAATTTTTGTCCTTTAGAATGTTCTGAATTACTTAAAAAGAGAATAAAAATTGAATTAATTTCTACCTGATGTTTTGGTTGTAGTTCAAAAGAATGTTTTCTACGAAATGTTTAAAATACAAAATTTTATATTCACACATTAAATATTCTTGTTTCCAGTGTAAAGTTCCTTAACTATATAGAATATACATCTCCTGGTAAAGTCCTGGATTAAGAGTAGCAAATTCCAGATTCAATTGTTCCGAATATGGGTACAATTGCTTCTTGAATCTGCAATTCTAATTGCTAATTGCGGTGTGGGTTTGCAATCCATCGTGTACGTAAACCTACAACGTTGGCGGAGATCAAGTGTCCTCATAGAGGGAGATGGAAGTTTGGAGAGTTGGGTGTCATCTCAGGTGTCGTCCTCATCATCTGTCCATGGCTCAAAATTACGATTTCTTTCCTAATATAACTCTTTGTAATTCAGCTTCTTAAAAAGGAAAAAAATACTGGGTGTTTGGAAGCTTTCGGCATATAATAACACACTCATTTCTTAGATTTAAAAATTTTAATAATAAAATGAAAAAAAATGATACAGACAATAGTTTACTTCCGATGCTAAAACAATTAAATAATTTGCGGAATTAAGAAGATATTTTTCAAAACAATGAACATACCTGTTAAGCTATATAATATATAATACCTGTTAAGCTATATATTTAAGCTATATACCTGCTAGCTATATATTATCTGTAGGTATATAAAACCCTATATAGGTATATATAACCTGTTAGCTATACATACCTATAAGCTATATATTAACTATATACCTGTTATGCTATATTGTTAAAAAAATTAATTGTACTAGAAAGGATTTAGAAATAGGTATATAATATAACCCTGTAGGTATATATAACCCCATATAGGTATGTTAGCTATACCTATAAGGTATATATTAACTATATACCTGTTAAGCTATATAGTTAAGCTATGTAGTCAAAAAATTAATTGTACTAGAAAGGATTTAGAAATATTTTTTCGATTTTTGCAATGTTTACACACACGCGTCCTCACCAGCTTCATAGCGAGTGAACTTCACATCAACTTACTAGCATCCGACCGCCGTCTGTTTTTGAGCAATGTATTAAAATTGCTTAGAGTGGTGTGCATAACAGAACTGTTAACTGTTATGTGAAAGGATAACTGTCGTATAGCTATTAAACGAAACATAAATATAACAAACAACTTAGCTACCATACAAGTAGACTAAACTCCCAGATAGTCAGGCAAGATGGAAATTGGGCAGCTGTTTGTGTTTAGAGTTCCAGGATTTGGAGACCCCAATATTAGACAATTTTCCCTTCACCTCTTCAGTCGGAATAAAGAAATAATAAAGTGAGACTTTTTTCCTTTGATGAACTGTGTACTACTGAAAGGGTATCTCATATATAAAATTTCATTATATAAGATGTCTCCAAATGAAAAGGAGACTACAGTTATATGTAAAGAAATGTTAATAACAATATTCTAATTACAGTTCATGTGGAACAGTACAACTATAAATAATCGCCATTGACATTGATACACTGATCCCAGCGCGTAGGTAGGGAGTGGATATCTTCAGTGTAGAAACTCCTGGGTTGCTGACGGATCCAGTTTTCCATGGTGTCTGCACTTCCTTGTCACAGGTGAATCTCTGACCTTTCAGAGACTTTTTTAAGGGACCGAAGATATGGGAGTTACATAGGGAGATATTGGGGTTGTAAGGAGGGTGTTGCAGGACCTCCTATCGGAATTTTTTCAAAGAGTTCGAGGGTCTTCTTGGCCACATGTGGCCTAGCGTTGTCCCGGAGAAGCACTATCCCATTCGAGAGCTTGCCCCTGCGCTTGTTGTTGATGGTCTGGCCTTTTGTGGATTATGTGATGCACAATTCCTTTGCTTATCGACAGCTCATCCGAAATCATGGCACTGTTGGTTACAACGTGCACCTGCCCACTGTAGATTTTTGTGGATTATGTGATGCACAGTTCCTTTGCTTATCGACAGCTCATCCACAGCCGAAATCGTGGCACTGTTGGTTCAACGTGCACCTTCCCACTGCTCATGGCTTGGCAAGTCCTTGATGTTTACGCGTCCCGCCTCATATCGCTGACACCACCGGAATATAGTGCGCCGTGCGACACACTTGCTCTCCGTATACCTCTTTCATCCTACGATAAATTTGTAAAGCATGCTCCCATTCTGCGTGAAGAAACTAGATAACTGCTCTTTGTGCTGATCTGGAAGAATCCATCATGCAACGAACTGCGAAAACAACTCTCCAGAAATGAGGATATTGATGCGAAGCCGTTAACTACGCAGGTGGAACTGGGAATACCACCACTCAATCTATCGGCTAGCACATTAACTCACTGGGATTTGATACAACGCCGATACAGATAAGTCTTCTTTTCATTTGGGCACACCTTATATAACTATAATTATAAGAAAGTCGAGAATCAAATAAAAAAACAGCATGCAGTTTCATGAATTATTGAATTAATAGGAGCAGTTCAAAGTTGATGTCCGGTATTCCGAACACCGGATCTAAAGGAGTTTTAATTAGTCTTTAAACATATTTATGAAAAAAATATCCATCTGGAGAAATTTTCCAGAATAGAAGCCTTCTTTTCTGCAAATCTAGGCAAAAAATCAGTCATTGTTACAATTTTTTTTAATTATCGTGTTCACACTCAGATATAATTTCTCAATAACTGGTTTTTTTTAATTGGTCTGAAATGTGAAGATATATCAAACTCTAAAGGTCGAATCTCTTGATGATTGCAATATTTTCTCTATGCATAGCCCACCGAATAGAAAAACTTAGAAATGTAAAAAGTTGGAGAATAATATACGAAACACTTTTGTCAAAATACAACCTCACGCAAGGAATCATATACTGTGGCACGTAAATGGAAGTTATTTATCAAAAACTAGTGGGGTATCTGATATGGACCACTTTCGGATTGGTTGAAAGGAACAATCACATCTCGTGACTATTTATTCTGGAATCCGGAGACATCATCCATAGCTCAAACCGGGGATACGTAGCCTCCAGCTGTTCGTTATCTGTTGACGACGCTGATTGCACGCTGTAACGAGATATAGTCCTTATATTGGATATGTCTATTTGAAATTGCGTGCCATCTTGTTGACCTGTCGAACATCCACGAGTTAATTTGCAGAAATATTATATACAAGTAATCTCTACGCATAAAATGGTTATTAAATTTCTAAAAATTGTTGTATCATGATAATCCAAGATACGCAAAATAAGGAGAAAATGCGACAAACAAGGTTAAGTTCGAAAATTTAAAAATAAATACCCTTATAATTTTAAAATTGACAAAAATAACATCATAAACAAAACTTTCACTAGCGATGTGTTAGTCAAATATGCATTAAATATTTCTTTCGTCATTATTACTAATCACCATTAACAAGGATGGTTTTTTTTGGGGTATTTTTTTTCTATTATGTGCATTTTGCAAACTAAGTTATATAGATTGCTTAAAAACAATCAACATAAAAAATAGAATAACTTTAAAAATAATCTTAACTAAAAAAATAATACTAGAATAACATAAAAACCAAAAATGTTTTTATTTATAAACAATACAATTTATAGAGTGAAATTTATAAAAAAAATTAGAAAAAATGAATACAATGTTTAAGTAGCTCGCAATTGCGCAGCAAAACAAAAAACAAAGAACAATGGAAATCAAGGTCATACAAAGAAAAAAATAATAATAAACTCAGAGTTAAACGAAAATAACTAAAAACAAACAAGGAATCCATTCTAGTCTACTTTTTCAAGGGCTAAGAAATATTTTAAATGGACTCAAAATAATATATAATTTTGAAATTTTTTTCTGAAAGAAGCTAGCATTACGCCAAACATAGCTTCTCATAGCCCGAAAATTTTCCCAAACAAAGGACAATGTAGATCTGAACATCAACAAGCAAATTTGCAAACGAGAGAGAAAAAAAAACGCACATCAAAACGCTAATATGATGAATTAAGCATATTAGCCTTCTGGCTATATTAAAATAGCCTTCATAAATATAAAAAAACTTACCCTATGTCTATAGTTAAGATATGAGAAAAAAACCTTTATGAGATCACAAACCCACGCTAATTTTCTCCAAGAAGGAGGAGTTATTAAAGAAAATACTAGTCCCATGGCGTCATCTATATTCGAAGAAACAAAACAAAAGAGGCAGAAACAGGAATGTATTCTAGGGAATGAAACCAATCCAGACATATAAAGAAATATAGATTGTTTGATTTAGCTGAGGAGGCCTAGTGGTAAGGTGCCAGAAGGTTCCGGATTCGAAACCCGATTTCACTGAAGGTCCGTCGTGTATTGGGTCTGTTGCCCATTAAATCATAAGTAGGGCAATAATCATCATAGGGAAATAATAGAGTAGTAATCATCAATTGTTTCCTTATAGTATCATCCCCTGGCCTAGTGGTAACCATTCGTCATCAGGGCTGGAGGGTTCCAACCTGATTCTACTAAAGATCCGTTGTGTATGTGGGCCTGTTACACGTTAAATCATATGTAGTGGGCAAACATCCACCCGCTGGTGTTGTGCGGAAGTTTGGATAGGGGAGTGCCAGCTCATGTATCGCCCTCGTCATCTGACTGCGGAGAGGTCCATTCCAAAATAACCCTCGTGTTGCTTCAAAACAGGACGTTAATATAACTAAACTAAATTGATCTAGGTGAGATCTCCATACGTTTTGCTCTTTTATTGGTTTTGTGATTATTTAGTAAAAACTTATATTTAAATTTAGAACTTTATTAATAACAAAAATGCAAATAATCCATTCGTCTTAATATTGCACGTGGCGTCATAATCACATGACAAACGTTTTTACACGTCATCTAGCAACATACATTGTGTTTATATTACTTCGCTTAAATTTTTAACACAAAAAGACGTAAGAGATGATTATAATTGTCTGAATTATTAAAGTATGAACAGTGAAGATTCAAAAGGAATCCTTTTAAGCCTACATCAGTCATTGTACCGGTGGGCCTAAGTCTAATAAAGCTAACCAACTCATTGGTATATTTATTAACAATTAATTTGTAAAATTTAAAAGTTTCGCAATTAATTAATATTTCATATTAATAAAATATCGAAATCGGTCCTATAAAACAGAAAACTGGATTTGGAAAACTGGACTGGAAACAACATACTTGCAGCAGCAAGCATGTTGAATTAGGTATACGTGAAACAACATGAAGGAAAGCGACTCTCCGATTAATGTGATAATTCAGTATCCCAGCTTAACACACACTCGTTAATTATTATCGAGCAAACTTTTTATTTGCGATCCTCTTCGCATTTTAGGATACCAGGGAAATTCCACACACGTTCTTTAGAACATCACGATATACCTTAAAAAGTCAAATAAAAAGAACCTCTTTGCTCCAAAGAATTTGGTGCCGAAAACTGAAGAATCAGAACACGCGAAATCGCACTTTCAAAAGGAGAAATGAAATTAAAGGGAAAATTTCCTTTTTTCACCATTTTGTAAAGGAGGTAAAAGAAAGAAAGAACTGAAGCTGGATAGCCTAGATAATGCTTCTCCTAGAAATGGACGACCTCACGAAAACTTCTTTAATTTTCAGCATTTTCTGAAAGGCGTGATGAAATTTGAAATGTGTTTCTAACACATTTTTTGAAATTCCTATTTCAGAGTAGATTAAAAAAAGATAAAATATAGCTGAATCTCTATGATATACGGTAGAGAAACATGAAAACTTGAAATTTACGGTGTGGATATAGTCTCCTCTATAAGGGAGAGCACGGATTTGGAAAATGTAATGAATACTTTAGTGTACAAGTCTTCAAAAAAAAATTTTTTTTGGCATCATTGTCATTTTCATCAACATGAAATGCATATTTTTCATTTCTTTAGATTTAATAAATATTAATTACGCTTAAAGCTGTCTTGTTTATGCTGCTTGGGCATTATTAGGTTTTTCTTGGAATTCTGTACTTTTCATTATCCATTTAACTCCCGGTTTAAGTTAACTCTATGGCTAGAGCAACCCGTGTTAACTCGATCGAGTGCATTAAGGGGTTAATTCACATCCACCAACCAGCAAATCCAGTGCATATTTCAGCCCATGAAATTCGCGTAGAAGTGCGGTCGATTTTTGTTTGGTTTATTGGGTCAAGAGCATTGTGTTGGCTATACTGCGCTAAAAAAAGTGTGGTCGAAATCGCAAGAATGTGTTGCTTCCGGACTGCTGTGGCAGTCTCGGAGTGTGTTTAATAAGCGGGCATCCATCTGTGCTCCATTCCATTCCATTCGTTCCAAGACTGTTTTTCTTCCATCCATTCAAATCGAAAAATGAGGTAGGTTATTCACGGAGGTTCCAAAGTTTGTTCTGAGGCAAAGTTCAAAGTCGCAGAATTCTACCCACCCACCCCCCTCTTCCCCCATAAGGGAGATTTCGAGTTTCATTTCTACCCTCGACGCGAGGTCTCAATGTAGGCAGACCCTTTGATGTGCCACTACCCTCTAATCGAGCCCCCAAATTGGAATCGGCGCATGAAGTGTTGCATTTTGAGTTCGTTGGAATTCCAGCATTGCCATTCCGTATGGCTCCAGTTTTTATTGCCATTTGTAATGCCACTGTTGGCCTTTAATTCTGCCATTGTTGGCATAGTTTGTAAAGTTTCATGTGTGTCCAGCACCTTACATTTATCTACGAAGCTCCTGCCACTGTTGGCATAGTCTGCACACTATTTTTTAAAGTCTCAATAAGTCTGATCCTTGGGGCTGGGGCCCGCTGTTCCCCGGCGTGTTTTAGGGGATTCTCTTTTCTCCCCGGTGGCCTTTTTCTCTTTACACCCTTTTTTGGGTAAGTGTGGTCACCGTGGGAATTTAGATTTAGCATTGACATTTTCCATCCGTTTTCAAAACTTGCAATTGCTTCTTCTCCTTCCCGCGTTCCAAAAATTCCATTTTGGAAGAGATGTGAATGGCCTGCTATGTAGTGAGGGTTTTAATTAACCTACGGCTTTGAACTGAAATCACTTCAGTAGATGTCGCCTCGAATGCGTGCACTGGGAGGGCATAAAAGAACATTGTTTAACGTCACTTCCACTCTTTCTCAAAATGTCTTCCAAGCCGTCATATTCAACCGTAAAGGTCGTAATTTTATTTTTAAAAATTGGTGGTATTTATATGGAGAAAAGGCAATGCTGTCGATCTTCAACAGTCAGAAATCAAGCTATGCCTTCAAAAGCAATTGTAAAAGATGTGATAAGAAAATTTGAAAGTTACTGTTTCAGGAATATACTATATTGTATCAAAACTGTTTCTTCGGAAGTGATCTTCAACATTCCGGAACCAAGCTTTGCCTTCGAGAGCAATGGTATAAGATGTGATAAGAAAATTTGAAAGCTTTGGTTATATTCAAGGTGAAATCCTGATGCAGTGCATCGGCCATATTTTTCATCAGATGTTAATCCATTTGATTTCTATTTTTGGGGTCATATGAAGCATTCGGTTTACAAAAAGAAGCCGAAAGATCTTATAAGTGCAGAAAATGCTATAACCAGCTCATTTTTAAGTATAAAGAAAAGAAAATTTATCAAATAGTTTGGGACTAAATTGTTTTATTGAGTTTCCTCTGAAGGCTCTCATTTTGAAAAGCTTATCCACTAAATTCCTTTTCCACCTTCTTTTCAGTAAAAAAAACCATTTTGTTGAAGGGGGAACACGGGAACATTGAGACACTTTTTTCTGGAAAGCTAAAAAAATGATTTTACCAAAGGAAATAATTATAACTAATACACTATATTTATGCATTTGTTAATCTAATATAGGATTTCGGTCGAGTTTTGGTCCTAAATGAAATAATAAAATATTTATTACACTTTTTTTCCTAAAAATGGATTTGTATCCATATGTCCCATACAACGGGTGCATTGATACACACGGAAATATCGAAAATAATGATGATGTCTTGGATCAAAACAAAAGATGATTTATCAATAAAATTCATATTCCAAATCAAGGTTTAAAAGTTTAACAAAGTAACAAACTTTTATTTTAATCAAAATTCGACATTTTTAATGAGACTGGAAAAATGAAACAATAAACCTCAGAAAATGATTTATCTCTATAAATAATAAAGGAGTGTGTGTGTGTGTGTGTGTGTGTGTCTAAAAATACTTTGGAGGGAGGGAATGTGAGCCTCGAAGCCGTTTTTGGAAATTGTAATTAATTAAAAATTAAGGGAAATTTTCACGTTCTTCCTTCATGACTTACGAAAATAATAAAGCACAAAAATAATTTTCAAACGATCTGAAAATACAAAAAATTATCTTTTCGGCGATATTAAGTTTCTTTACATTTTTTTCCAATTTTAATAAATTCGTAGAAAATATTTCAAACCTAATTTACAACAATACTTTTCAATTTTACAATGAAATTCAAACCGTGTTCATTGTTTAAAACTTATACTTAATCGTGTGTTTCTCTTAGATAGTTCATTTTTGAGGCTTTTTTTCCATTTCCGAAGACGATTTTTCAAAGTAGTTGCTGTTGAGGCGCATTGATACACACAGTAGATGCGTATCAATGTGTCCCGGAGTCAACTGTATCAATCTGCCCAAAAGACTTTTTTTTTTACTTAAAACAAGGGCTCTCGCAAAATCAACGCCAAAAACCTCAAAACTTAATATAGTTCATAAAAATAAATGTTTTTTCCTACCTTTGGAGTAGATTCCCTGGCAGGAAAACGTAATTAGTGAAATAAATCACACAACACGTACTTAGAGTAAAATTTACTTCGACTAGAAGATTAGCGGTTTGATTCATTTGTAAATTAACTTTTGACTTAACATGGCTGAAAAATATACCATGTGTAAATGATTACAGTGGCATATATGTGAGGGGATGTGAACATCTTGAGCCATTCCATTCATCAAAATTCAAAACCTGTATCAATGTTCCCGCGTATCAATCTACCCCAACTCCCCCTACTATCTGCAAAAAAAGTTAGGATTTCAGTTTCAAAGTTGTCTGTATATGTAAAAATAGGTTTGGCTCTTTCTTCTGGAAAATTTGCTGCTCCAGTATCAATAAAGATCATGTCTGGTATACAAATACAAAATATTAACTCAAAGTCCTCAGCGTGCAATTACTCGACACCCTTTGATCGGTTTTTCAGTTGCAAGCTTTTTTTCGAACAATGGAAACTCCGCAGTGCGGCTCCATTGTGTTAATCACAAAAGACAAGCGAAAAATTAAAGAAAAAAGGGCATCATTATATTCCGACCACCATTACATCCTTACAAGCGATTGATTTCACATAATAGTTTCTAAATAATAGCTCAGCTCATTAAGTACAAAAGGAGCAGGGAGACACAGAAAAAAAATTCTTCGGAATGGATGCTCTTTTAATGATGGGTTTCTGGAACATCGACCCAAATCGTTTGCTACACAAACGATTGTTCGAAAAAGCATAATTTCGGGTAAAGAACTCCAGACAGACAGAACGAAAAAAGAAAGAAAGATAGAAAATAGAAGAGTAATTAATTAAAACTTTTTGTGAATTTGGGAACAAGCATTTTTTGTTCTTTATTCTTCTAAAAACGTTCTTTTTTCTGTTATAATTCGCTCAATCGATTCCGATTACGAATGATCGACTCGGGCGAACAATATCGGAGCAAATGCGGTGTGGATTTCGTCCAAAGGATCAATACGAAATATTCGGAAGACGAGTAAATGGTGAAAATGCAGTTATTTATGATTGGCATTATTTATGCGATGTGAATGGCAATCAACGTGTCACCCGCCGCTGACGCGGGAACTGGAAGCCTTTAAATAGCCGATAATGGGGTAGGGTGATTTACAAATGAATTCCTTGTTTAATGTCTGGATCTTTGAAATCGGAGTAACTATTAATAAAATGTTTTGATATATTTGGAGAGCAAGTATCGGCATTTCTCCATTTTATGTATTTGTCCTTTTAGAGAATACATCGATAGAAATTTCTTCTATTTAACACAATGTCATGAAAAGGAGACTAATTTTATGAAAAATTTAATTAAGGTAATAATACGAAATTTTATAATCTGCAGATTGAAATGAAAAGGTGTTCTATGCATTTTCTATTATTTAAAAAAATAGTTCTGTTTCCTATTTGAATGTCGTTTAACATGTCATATTTTAGGTTTCTGAAAATGAGGATAACATATTCAAAACAAGGAAAACATATATTTTTTTTCTGCCTTAAACTGGTTTCAAAAGTATTATCTGTGAAACATCTTCTATTTGATAAAGCTTAATCCTTTTCCCTTCGCGCTTAAAGTAATTCCATCCTTTTTACTTTCTCATATACGAACTATACATAGAGAAAGGATGGCAAGAGTTGGAAATCAATCTTGAGATTTTGATGAATCTCCGCGTTCTAGAATGCCTCCATTTTATGTATTTAGACTTTTAGAAAATATATCGATAGAAATTTCTTCTATTTAATACAGTGTCACAT
>BGPR01002380.1:34663-63835 GCA_013235015.1 Araneus ventricosus | reverse complement strand
TTTCGGAAGTATTATCTGTGAAACATCTTCTATTTGATAAAGCTCTAATCCTTTTCCCTTCGCGCTCAAAGTAATTCCATCCATTTTACTTTCTCATATACGAACTATACATAGAGAAAGGATAGCAAGTGTTGGAAATCAATCTTGAGATTTTGATGAATCTCCACGTTCTAGAATACATTGAGCCAGAAAAACACATTTTAGAGTGTTTTTCTTGTTCAAAAAACATGTTTGCGTATCTGTATGTCAGTGAATACGGTAAAGAATAAAGTTTTTTGTTCTGGTAAAATTACACAAAAATTATACTCTTTTCAAACTTACGGCAAAATTCGTCAAAGTTTGTGTATTGTTATATGTTGTCTATCAATGTTATGTGTTCAGATTCGCAACGAGGTAGACATGTGAAATTTTAGTGTGAGGTCTTTACAATTGAAATAACTATTGATAAATCTTGATTGTATGAAACTAAAAATTCATACAAAGCGACATTCATCTTGTTGAAAATTTCATACAAAATTGTTCGTCGAAATTTTCGACGAGATCTCTCAACTAGAAAAGGTGCTGTTCCAAAGTGAGTAAACGATTCTCTTCACTCTGCGGAAACAGAACATACCATACTGTGGAAGTATACGAGAAAATCATGGCGAGAATAATCCCGATTCTTACGACCCCAAAAGAACCGGAAAGATGCAGATCTCCATTTTCAAGTTATTTAAAAGATTCACTATAGTTCTTTTTATTAAACCTCAGCTCTCTCATTTTGTGTTTAGCTTCCTGGTATTACCCTGTTTTTTGTATCTCAAAACACCACAACGCACTCCCTCTGAATTTTATTGAGAGCCGAAAGAAAACAAAGCCTTTGTACATCTTCCTCGAGTTCATTTTTCATCCTGCCAGGAAGCAAACACAGCAGTTTTTCCCTCATCGCATAAACCAAAGAAAAAAAAATCCCAACATTTCACTTGCCAACAATAGACCAAAAAACACATTAGTGCCCGATCCCGGCTGCTTTGCGATTCCAGGCGAACGGTCGGACCCAAAAACCTTCTGCACGAATGGGCACCCCTCCCCCCTCAGGAGGGGGAGGAGAAAAACAAACCAAGGAGGGCGTCCGCCCCCACCCCTCATCATCGTCAACATGAAACGGAGTAGAACCACTAACATCCTCCCCCGCATCGCCTAAGCCCCTTCTGGTACAAATAAGGGCTTTATCTAGTGACAGCCCGATAAGGGATTTTCGCACTCGCAGATGGGGAATTTTCTTGACAGCAGCAGGGATTTTCTCCTACCAGTTAACGTCTCGAGGTTTTTCGCCGTAATTCGGTTGTCTGGAGAGTTTAAATTTTGTCCGTCTGGGGTTTATGAAAATGAATATTGTTAGAGGCAGGTGGGTGGGTGATTTGATAAATCAATCACTCCGATTGTGAGCGGAATTTTCCTTCTCGCTGGTGTTCCGACAAAAATGTGTTATGGCTTTGACATGGCGGTCTTTTATCTGATATGTGTTTGTTCTTATTGAAAATACAAGTTATGTATATTTTTTTGTTTGTAATTGTAGTGGAAATATCCTTCAGTTAGAATTCGTATCCATACATAGAATTTGAATATGAATACCTTAGAAAAACATAATATTTCAAAAGAAAAAGAAGTTAAAAAATATATTGATAACGAATTAACAGTGAACTTTTTTAAAAATAAATCTTTTCTGAATAAAATAAATTTATATGCTTATACTTCTGACTTCCTTAATCAGAATAAGGATTAAATAAACATGATATCGTGACTATCTCTACTAATACTAAAGCAGAATGTGTGTGTGGGGGGGGGGTGTCGGCGCTCTACAGGACAGACCTCTAGATCTATGAAATTTAGTACAAACATACCTTGGAGGGAATGTGCACATCGGAGCCGTTTCTTTGAAATTTTTATTAGGATTTTAATGAATTAAAAATTAAGCTAAATTTTGGCGTTTTCCCTTAATAACATCCGAACATATTACAGCACAAAAATTATTTTTATACCATCCGAAAATTTAAAACATTATCTTTTCAATGGTATCAATTAAGTTGCTATGCGATTTTTTCTCTAATTTAAATAAATTTTAAAAATATTTTTTGGCATAATTTACAACACTTTTCATGGTTGCAACGCAATTCAAATCGTTTTCATTGTTTAAGCAAATATTTATTACTGTGTTTCTCCGCAGAAGCGGCCCTAGGTAACTTTACCGACCCGGCAAGGCAACAATATGGCGCCCCCCAATACCAAGGTAATTTTTAAATTCTATGATGTCTGTATTCTATATCTCAAACAAATTTTTATTTAGAAATAAGCAAGTTTTACTTGCAAATATGACTGAATAATATTATAGTAATGATTTTAAAACTTCAGATATATTTAAGATTATACTATAGTCGTTTTATCGAAAATAAAATAATATATGTAGCAAATTTATTTTAAAAATGTATGACTATTTCTCAAAATTTTTTTTTCTCCACACTCCCGCTTTGGCGCCATCCTGAAGTTTGGCGCCAATGGCAGTTGCCCGGTTTGCCAGGGCCTCGGGCCGCCTCTGGTTGAAAGCTAAGGTAATATCTTAATGTTTAATGCTATGTTTTAACAAGTATATTTTCATCCAGCTGACATGATGCTGGACGTAAACTGTCCCGCGCCATTTTATTGTTGAAATCAAATGCATATTTTGAAAGAGATATAAGAGAATGAAGTTGATGCCAATAGCGCGCAATTGAATGTTACACGAAACAGACAGTTACTTGACACCATTATGGTCGTTCGCGAACAGGTGCAAGGTTACTTATCATCACTGTATACCCTCGAATTCGGTGCCAGGAATGCACGGTTACTGAAATAACATAGGTTAAATATCTATTACAAATGGAATTTAAAAATACTTTGTGAAGGGAATCAAAAATATCAAATTATACATAAAAGGATTTAATTGAAATTACATTCCTGGCGAACAAGCTGGTCGCCGCGCCGTAGGCGGCTATTTATAATAAGGCAGAGATACACTGATTTATTTATCACTTTTTTATTTATGCATATTTTGTTTTATTGTAATTGAAATTTTCTGTTGGAAAGATGAGTTAAAAGTGATAGTTAAAATTTAGAATTATAGATTTGCAAGTAAACCCGCGTTAAACTTTCGCGTATTCAAAAATTATTTAGACTTTTATTAGGTTGTTGGAATTAAATATTCAGCGAATCGTATGCACAAAATGGCGAAGACAATTTATTGCTATGAACTTATTTTCAATTTCTCTTTGTACACAATATTTGATGTGAGCATGCAATTATCTTGAATTTTTTATTTGCTATTTTTAACAATTAATGCAAAAATATAGTTAGATTTAGTGTCTCTTGAAAAGATTAGATAGAGTTGTCCATGAATAAAATATGGCATTTGGCAAGTATTAACCAATTATTCGAAACGTTTGTTCCTGAGACTTATTGATAGTCATTGCAAAAGCAACTCTCATTGGGAACTATCAATCATATCTGTTCATTTCGACAGGTATTATTGATTCCAATGGGGTGAGGTTTAATTCGTGGTATGACAAAAATTTTCAGTCAATTAATCGAGCAGTGGCAGAGTATTTATTCATGGAGGCATGTGATGACAATTCTTGTCCTATTGATTAAGCCTTGCTTAATATTTAAATTTCTTTGCAACGTGACAATTTTGTATTTCTTCAAAATTAATTTATACGTTGACAAGATTAATGGATTTGAACTGCTTAAGAATTATCATAAAAGCAATATCAAGAGGATACAAATTGTTTATCTTCGTCGGGTTGTACGAAATCACAGCTGTAGTAAACTTTGCAATCATCTTCTACAATGTCTTGCACAAAATATCCGTTGGTTTTTGTGCGATCTTCATTTTTCGGACTTAAATGGCTGCTCTTATAAAGTCGTTGACATTGTTAGCGTAATTTAATTGGCATTGTCTCAACTTTTCTTTTAATTCAAGTTTTAAGCAAACTACATGTTTTAACGTAAACTGATTACACTACGCAAGAAGACGGTAAAAAATTCAATACAATGATACCTTATTCATCGCTGTAGGATTTGCATTAGAAAAAAAGATTTTGTCAACAGATCTAATATATAAGACTAGTAAACTCGTGAGAAACTTTGGCACATTCAACCTTTCTATCCCCACCTCCCAATCTCCACAAACCAAGTGCTACTTCAACTATTCTATGGCAGAAGTCGGTAAAAAGTTCCCATTCAATGATACCTTATTCATATTTATAGGCTTTGTATTAGACGAGAAAAAGGGATGTTTACAACACAAATAATAATAAGATATGCAAATATAAGTTCAAAGATACAAAAAGGGAGCATTTTCTCCTCTTGGCTTTCCATTATATTTTGTCATAAAATAGCACTTACAATCTGTGGCCAAAAATATTCTTGCCTACCTGATGTGCAACCAGATGTTGTTGATTGACATTCGCAAAAAAGTATTTATAAGACTTTAAAATTACCTTTTCCACTTACGTTTGCCACTGATGAATTTTTGGATTTTTGTGATAACATAGGTAGCAATTGCCCAACGTTCCTTCGCCCACAAGTTGCCATGAAAGTATTTCCATTCAATTTAGTGATCCAGCGTGTACGATAGTTTCTAGTAACCCGTCATCTCCTATTTGAAAGTATTTGTCTGATTTTAATATTGGAACAAAAATAAAACAGTGTAAACAAATGCAAAGCTGACAATTGGTAGCAGTAAGGAAAGAAAATCCGAAATATCCTCCAAATTGGGAAGGTCTCACCTAGAAAAATCTCTGCTTTAAGACAGGTTACTATAACTACTCTTTATCCTAAATACACAGTGAGTGACATTCCACACACAGAACAAAACATCCAATGAATTGTTTACTCTTAGTTCTCGCTTATACTATATGTTTGGCCCAGAACTGCGATTTCTATCAATGTGCGTTATGAAACCCACCAATCAATCAATTGAAGTGAACGATTATTTTTTCTATTCTGAAATTTTAATAAATTATTTATTCATTCATGTTAGTTCGACTGTTGTGTTACACTTCTCTGATTTCCACGATATTTTTAAATAACTTTTTAACTGCAGCCATGTCAGAAAAGGCAAGCAAATAAATGTATTTAATATTTTTACTGGCATGAGTGAATATAAACGATAACTGTAAATGTATACAGGGTGCCCCAAAAAAGTGGAACAAGCATTTATTTCTTTAAATATTGCACCTTTACATATACTTCCAATCACAAAGTTTCATTAAATAAGGTAGGAATTTTTGCGAAAACACTTTGGCTTCTGTGCAAGATGAAAATAAAAAGTTAAGAAATTTAAATTTTTATACGTGCCCTATAGAACAAAAGTGTCTATGAGTGAAATATTCCTCGTACACTCATCTATGCATAAAATAAGTTTCACAACTAAGTCCTCAAAACTTACAGAGATATGTTAATTTTTAAATAGGTCAAGGCTGAGGTCATAGAAACATTGTATCGTCGTGACGAATGTCAAACCTCAAGGCTAAAGCAAACCAAAACTCTTTAACTTTACAGTCTTTACACACCTAACAATAAGAATCAAAGAACACTACAATACTTAAATAAAAATTATTTAAGTATTAATTACTTTAATAAAAATTACAATGAAATAACCTGCCAAAAAATGTCTTCGACGCGTCAAAGCTACAAGTACAAGTGGAATGACTACAAAAATAGGAAAATGTTCGAGCCTGTCAAGCCAGAAAGCAATGTTGAAACGTTTTTATTATTTTTTTTAAAGAGGGAAATTAAGAAAAAACAGTTGTAATGATTTTAAATAATATCAAGAATTCTGGCTTGGCTCTGGGGGGGCTATAGCACGATAGCCCCCCCCCCCTGGATTCGCCATGGAAACAGTCTGTTTAAGTGACTGAACCACAATTTATATACAAATTTAAAATAAAAAATTTAAAATTTAAACTCCCCCCCCCACAAAAAACCCCCACTTCTTCATGTGTAAAAATGTGGTTCAATTTGTAGAACATAGGAAAATACATATTCGGTAAAAATTTCATGTAAAAATATTCAATAGTTCTTGGGATATCGTGCGCGCAATATCAAAAAAAACAAAAAACAAATTTTGAGATATAACGCTTTAAAGATATGACCATATTCAATGTTTACGTTGAAGAGCTGATACATTTTCCTTCATAACTTTCATGATTATGGGAATTTTTTAACGCGGATTTTTTTAAACTGTTCAAAAAAACAGGGAAATAATATATACTTTTTTCATAAAATCGAAAATTTTCGAGGTTTAACAGTCGTATGTCCCCTTAAAACAGTTCCTAACAAACCTCTGGAAAATGAATCGAGGAAGGATCAATCTCAATATGGGGCCTCGAAGGCCCTGATGATAGATTTCTGGCTTCGGGATAAAAGGAGGAGGGTTGGAAACCTAATTCCACCAATGATATGTTGTATGTTAGGCACAAGAAGTGAGTTTGCCAATATCACTTGTTAGTCTCGTAAAAACTATAATCCTTGCAGTAGAGACAGGCAGCTTGAGTAACATTAGTTATGAAGAGCTGCTGGATAATAAGCTAAAAGCGTCCTTACTTTTTGCAGTGGAATTTCTATGAGATAGAGCGTTTCTTATTGTTTCAGAAATGACGAAACATGTAAGTTAAAAGAGACATTTATTTGGACGACCACATTTAAGAACATATTTACAGATTACCACATTTCCATTTAACAGGGTTGATACTTGTCCTACATCTTATAGGTACAGTACCAGCAACAGCTTACGTAGCACTGAAGTCTCTCCGAGGAGAGAATGCTTAGAGGACCTACAGACCGTATCAAAATGACATAGTAGAGACAAGTATATATACTCTGCTAATAATCAGTAGATCTACATATCAGCAGCGGGAATCGAATAGACAACGTCATACGATTCCGATTAAATAGCTGCTAATATGGATGTCAAGTGAAGTGACTAGCTCAAGTTTAGCTTAGTTTAGTTTAGTTATATTAACGTCCCGTTTTGAAGCAACACGAGGGCTATTTTGGGACGGACCTCGTAATTTTGAACCTCGGTCAGATGACGAGGGCGACATCTGAGCTGGCACCCCCCTCTCCAAACTTCCACGCCACACCAACGGGAGGACGTTTGGCCACTACGTATGATTTAACGTGCAACAGGCCCCATACACGGCGGTTCTTCAGTGGAATCGGGTCTCGAACCTGGAACCCACCGGCCCCAAAGCCGAGACCTTACTACTAGGCCACCGCGGCCCGTGACTAGTTCAAAGAAATGACGTGAAAATCTTAAAGAAAGAATGCTTCGAATCTTAGAGTAAAGGTACGAGAGACAATTTAGAAAAAATGCAAGCTTCGTAGCTTAAAATGCAGAATTTCCTAACAATGTGCATGTAGCCCACGTTAAATGCGCATTCGTGGGTCAGACGTCCTCTCGTTTGCGTCCAGTGGAAGTTTGAAGAATGGAATGCCAACTCAGTTGCAGTCCTTGTTATCATTTCGTTTGTCAAAATGAGGAAGTCAGTCCCAAAATAGCTCTCGTGTAACTTCGCAACTAGGCGTTAATATAATTAAGCATAACTAAAATAAACTCAAGGTAATTGTATTTAAACAAATCGTGCAGACTCATAGAGGCTCTCGGAACGGAGACGTGTAAGTGGCGTTATATCTCTATAAGTGGTGTTATAAACAATTTGAACTCAAGGTAATTGCTACGAACAGCCCTACATATAATGTTAAAGAATACTATTTAAGATATTCTGTTCGTGAAACTAGCTGAATAAGGCTTTAAAACAGGCTTTTGCATTAAACATTACTTTTATGAAAGATTTTTTTTTTATTTTGACTAATGGTAGTATAACTCAATATAGGATTAAAGCCTTTAATGAAATGAAAATGTTAATACAGTCGACGCTCGTTATAGCGACCCTCTGCATCTCACAGCAAAAGGTCTTCATAACGAGGGGTCGCTATAGTGGATATAATTAAAAAATGTACACATGCACGCTCAGCAGTTCCGTAAAAATAGGCTATTTTTAAAAAGATTCCAACTAAATACTCAAATTATTTTTCATCATTGGTATTAAAAATAAAATGTTATCAATTAAAAATATATTTCTTAAATAGATTTTAAAGTCCGGGAAGAGTGTCCGCTGAATTCGGACGTTGTATTGGAATTAGACGACACTGGACAGTCGATATACCGGAAGTAAAATAACATAGAGTGCATAGGGAAACACAGTTGGGGATTTTATCACTGGTCGTTATAATGGAATGGTCTTCATAATGTGTGGTCGTTATAACGAGCGTCGACTGTATACCTATATGAATTGCTAACTGCAGGTAAAGATCTAAAACACAAAACCTTTTTAAAAGAAAGATGGTTATGCTTTTTAATCAAAAATGCACTTGAAATGTGTATTAGAAGACAGCCTCCCATTTTTAGAAAAAAATAAATTAAATTCCGCTTCACCAGTAATGAAAATGAATAGTTTTTTACGCCTCCTGTAAGATAAAATATTTTGTCATTTGTCCCCTTTCTGAAGTTAGTGATTCTTATATGTATATGAAAATGAGAAGGTATGTGAAATATAACTAAAAATGCAAACTATAGCAATTATACAGATTTATCTATCAGAAAATTCACTAAAATAAATGAACAGCAAAGTAATTAAATCTGCTTTTACATAACGTGTCAAAAACAACGGGATCTTGTGAAGAATGGGCTAAAACTAAAGAAAGTGAGACTAAACTTAAAAGGAAACTTTCCAGACTGAAAAAAATAATGCCAGGGAGTTTTAAAAAAATAAAATTCATTATTAAAGACAAAGGAAGTTTTCTACCTCAGCTACAACAATGAGCAAAAAATAGGGGTTTTTTTGTCCTTTTCCGTTTTAAAGAAGTGAACAAAATAATGAAACTTGCTGCCAGTTTATTTAAATAAAAAATACCGTTGCAATTTCTCAGAAAACAAAAAAAATATTTCACTCCCATCCACCCCTAAAGTCACTCTACTAACATGAATAAACTATACTGATGTAAAAGCAATTTCCATAGAAAAGAAAAGTTTCTTGAGATTTATTGCCCAAAACTGAGTTAGAATATCCCAAAAATATTTTTATTTTAATTTTAAAACAGTTCTAACCTTTAAAAATCAATTAATTCAACTGCGTTTTGAAAATTAATTCGATAATTCGGCACTACTCAAATGATGAATGGATATTTTGAGAGTATACATATTGGTATTGTTATATTTTGTATTTTAATTACACAAGCTGTTCATTTTCCATACTTTTTAATTAATTCGGAATTCTCTTTGTAATCTGTGAGAAACTTACTCTTAAAGAATCTTCATAGTAATATCACACACATATAACATATATAATATTCTAAACAACATTCTGATTTTCGAGTTAATATAGAATGATATAAGTTTGTTTAAGTTTCAGCTATTAATTAAACTTCTTTAATTAAAAATAAAATGTATTAATAAAATTAATGTATAGAATTTATTTAATAAGTTATCATTAAAAAATTAAAATATGGAACTTATTTAATTAAACATAACATTATTCCAGTTCTTATTTGTTTTTCGGTTAAAAATAGAAGATACAAATAATGCGAACTCTAATATAAGTAACAAATTTAACAAGCACCAAATTTTTAAATGAAAGGATAAAGAATTCCATCAGTTATTTTTTCATCAATTAATTTAGTTCCAGTATCATGTTTCCATCACAATAGAAGCCAGCTGATTACTTTATCCTTATCTGAATTATGGAGTTCAAGTTGAATGATGAAAACTGCAGTCCATTTACCAAATGTTATTTTAAGAAAGCAAAGTATTTATGTTTTGTAATATTTTGCTTGAATTAGAACACAGTGAATTACATAGTGAACTTGAGAATTCTCTGGAATAGAAATTTCCAGAATGGTGGCGAATAATCTTGTAGAGGCGGCGCCACACTTGGAACTCTAGATATATCGAGAAGAATCAAGACACCACCCTCTAATCCTCGCGAGTAAAGCGACGTTCCCCTGAACCCTAGAAGGGTCGAGAACAATCCAGAGACACGACCCCCTTGCTGCATCTGTCCATTCAACAAGGAGAAGGACGGAGATTGGACCCGGACATATATAAAGGGGTAGAGATTAGAAAAGGGAGCTGAGAAGAATGTAACAAGAATCGAAGTGGGTTGTGGAGAAAAACCTTAAATGGGCGATGTCGCTGAATGGCTTGACGGTGACGATGTTATCCAAATGGCGGTGGCTGCCTGGTAATTTAAAAGAGTTTATTGAGACCATATATGAGTGAAGAAAGCAATTAAGTGATTTGGTTTTACTAGTACCTTGGATTGGAAATTACAAGTGAATATATTTTAAGGAATATTGGACTGGAAATAGAGTGACGTCACCTGATGAGTTTGAAATACGTTTCATGATATCGAATCTCTGGAGACAATTACAGACTGTTGATTAAAGACTGTTTTAATTATTTTAGATGTTCCTACTCTTCCTGGGCTTATTTTATTTAATGCTAAATTTATAATTAAATATCTATACTGTAAATAAAGTTTAATGTTATAATTTCCAAATTAATATTGTCTTCCTTTGTGTCGCAAGCTGACTGTTAAATTGATTAAATTAATAAAAAATAATTATTGGATAACGGTCGAACCTGGGATTGCTAATTAGGTTAATTGCATTTAATAAACCTTATTTGAATTAAACCTAAATTAAATCATAACATTTAAAATAAATTACTGACTCTTGAATAGAATTCATATTAGTAGTCTATAAAAGCTTTTGTTTAAATATTTGGTCATCAATCTGAATTGAAGTATACTATTAGCAATATTTTAGCGTAAATGTCTAGTTTTTAAATGATCCAGTAGTTATTCGAACCGTGGAAAAGAATCATTATCCTCAACAACTTGCTGCGAATTGATTATATTGATATAAATTCAAGAGACAGAATTAGGGAAAAAGATGAACTACAAAAGCATTTTCTTCGATATGAAGAAGTGATACAAAAGCATCTCTTAATATAATTATTTAAATATGTATAGCAATAGAGAGTGCTGCCATATGTTCCGTATATACTGGACTGTCACCATATTTCACTACTCAGTAACCGTATTACTCTTTGTCCCGTTTTTATTCCCTTTTTTCCCTAAACTCTGCGTCATCATAATTTTAAAATGAGTTATGAACAATTTTATAATTATGTGAAAGAAGAAAATAATATAATTAAGAAAGTAAAATCAACTTTGAAACATGATTGGGCTAAAAAGGATTAGCCTCGCATCTCTTTTATGATTCTACGTGTTCATTTTACTAGATTGCTTAAACTTATCGATTTTTTTATCAGAGCTACCCACTTTTTTTCATGTTTTATTTATTCAGCACTTAAACATTCCATACCAATGCTTGGCAATTATGGCAACCCTAACACTAGCAGATGTGTAGATTTTTAAAGAGTATATTTCAGAAAGCTCTTCTTTTCGTCGATTTTCTCTATTACTCAATGATATAATTTGAAATCTAACTTAGTGCCTGCTTACTGCCTTAAAAAATAAAAAATTAAAAAAATATTTCGAGATCTGTCGAATATTTATTAATTTTAGCTTTTAAAATTTGAAAAGTCAATCATATTGGAGAGTTTACTAAGCCCCATTGCTTGTCAACTTTTGTTCACATAAATACTCCCTCTAATAAACCTACGACCATCCACTCTTACAGCCACAAAAAATAAATTTCAATTTCAAAACAAAAGTTAATTTCAGGTTGTATTTTTGTTCACAGAACGTACAATACAATTAATATTATATATTTTCAACGTTATATACAATAATTATACGAACCTAGATTGAATTTTTGTGTTTTATGTACTATTTTTATAAATAAAAATAGTGTTGAAAAATAGAAATCCGACTCAGAACCTGTCAGTGAGAACGGAACACGGACGTAAGTCGTGGAAACCTCTTTATTTCGATGTTCCGTTCTTATAATATTTTCAACAAATCTGTATAAATTGTGTAGTATCAAAATCCCAAATAATCTACCTAACAGCCCACGAAATCCAACCCACTTCAACAAGTCTGTCTGTTTTCTGGCGTAGGTACTTTTAATAGCGACGCGGGGGAAAAAAGCGAGCGTTTTTCCCCGCCTACCGGGAAAACAGCAGCTCCGGGAGAAATCCTGGATCCACGTCGCAAAAGGCTCCGGGATTCCCCATCGCACGGAGCACCCGAATCGCTGCTGCTTCTGCTGTTGTTTTCAGACGGCGGCCGGCCGGTATGGCCAGCCCCACCGATCTCTACTCCATCCCCGAGGCCGGTAAACTGACAAATCCGAACAACGTCTACTCTCCTGTCGAGGCCATGCGACGATACATGGAGAGCCTCCCACAGGACCTCACCCTCAAGGAAGAACTCACAGACCAGCACTTCTGGAAGGCTGTAAGGACAGAATTCTTGGCCACTCTGTTACTCACAGTGCTGGGCTGCGGGTCCTGTCTCCGATGGAAGGCACCTCCTTCTGACCAGATCACAGCCTCGGCCGTCGAGCTGAGAGTGGCCCTGGCTTTTGGACTCGCCGTGGCCACCTTGGTCCAGTGCATGGGCCAGGTGAGCGGTGGCCACATGAATCCGGCCGTCACAGTGGCCCTTCTAGTGACCAGGCACATCAGCGTGGCCAGGAGTGCTGCGTACGTGCTGGCCCAGTGTCTGGGAGGTCTTGCAGGGGCCGGGATCCTGTACGGGCTGACCCCTCAGGGTCAGAGGTTGAGTGCGGGACTGGGGGCCACCGAGCCGGCAGATGGGGTGGCGGCTTCTGAAGCGTTCGGTATAGAGTTCATGGCTTCTGTTGTGGTGGTTATCACGGTGCTATCTAACATGGATCCTCAGAGAACTGAGATGGGTTGCAAGTCACTATCAATCGGGTTTTCGTACGTGGTAGGACATCTCTTGGCGGTGAGTAAATCTCTTTTTGCTTTCCTACAAATTCTAGATTATTTAAAATGCTAGTCTGGTGATAAATCTTTCAATGTAGGCAGTGTTTGTGTATGGTCAAAGGAGAGGTATCACATGAAACACAAATTTTTAAACGGCAGAAAATTATCACTGTTTTAAATTGCTTAATAGTGTGACTTAACATCTGAGTCTTCCGATGTGTTAATGGAAGTGGCAATTTGATAAAGGGGACGAATCCGAAAACTTTTTTCTAGGGGAAAGGGAAAAAGAAGTCGTATATTTCTCATTCATTGCTTTTTTGTACAAGATTCTGTGCATCAGTTATTTACTTATTGATTTTCGTTCCCTGTTTCACTGATAACATTGAGAGTCTATACGATAACATATATTCTGTGCTTCAATTAGCTTACGCTTGTTCTTTCTTCTTTAAACTTCCGATTCAATAAGAAACGAATTTTGGTAAATCACAAAAATTTCATTTTTGTATTTAGCGGAACCTTACCTGGCCTTTATTTTCCTGTGAGTAAATATTATATTTAAATTTAAGAATCGAGCATTTTGATGATTATACCTTCCTCTAACTTTTATTTTAGCATTAACTTACATTCATAATAATTGCTTGAGAAATTAACGATATCCTGGCAATCATTCGATGTCTTCTTCGACTTGACAGTAGACCGAAAACTCGTACTTGTTAATACTCATTAGATTAAAAGATATGAATAGTTTAAATCTCGATGCAGTTGATTTTTAATTTACCTTTCTATTTCTTTTTTTATTAAAAGGTAAATAAAAGTTATTGTTTAGAATTATAATAAAATAATTACCGGATACTTGAATTTTTGTGTAAAATGTTTATTTAAATCAAATTTAATTCTCTTATCCACGAATAGTAATTAAATAAACAAAATTTCAGTATTTAACCCTCTAAAGCGTTTAACACATATTTTTCCGTTTCTCATATTGAGTTCAAAACCAGATAATTCACTTTTATGTACATAATTTCTTATGCACATAATGGGTGAATAATGGAGAATATGCTACCATGGATAAAATATTCTTAAGATTTCAGAGACTTGATTAAACGCAATAAAGATCTAATTATTCATTTAAAAGCAAATTTTTATGACTTTAAATTTAGTACATCAAAATAGCTAACCGCTCAGAGGGTTAAAACGACTTCAATAATAGTTTCAAAGCATTTTTTTATATTTATTTAGTCTGAAACATTTTATATAACTGTGAATTAATGGTTATATATCAGAAAACTCTATTTATCACTGTATTACAAGCGAACCAAATTCCATTCCATGCATCCATTTCAATTCACCTTCGACTAAAATTATATTGCATTCACATTTTTGCAAACTAGTGTGGAACTCAAAAAAAGCAATCATAAGCTTGAGAATTAACACACGAGAACATTATAAAAACATTTTTTAATCAACTTTTTATTAGCTAAATAATTTTTATGTCCAAGCTTACTATTCTCCATGCTTCCTCAATATTTTTGCTTATTTTAAGTAGTGAGAAAATCCATTTCATTCAATTTGATAAATGTTAACTGACATATCAATATTGTATTCTGCTTCTAAAATTGACGAAATTCTGGCAATCATTTGATGGCTTCTGTGTCTTGAAATTAACTTCATATTCTTCCTCAATTTCGGATTATATCATATTTGGATTGCTTAAACTTAGCTTGTACGGACGCAGATTTAAATTTGTTGCTTGATTAAATATGCTATTCATGTATCGAAAAATGTAACACTTATGAAGCAAAAAAATTCTACAATGATAATTAATACTCTAGGCTGCCGATTAACAAGGTAAATCATGAATGGCAAGCTTGTCAATACTTTTTGTATGAGTCTTTCATATTATTTACATTTTCTTATAATCAATTTGAGGTTTTAAAACGTTGTTCATTTCTCGAAATAAGAAATGTAAACTGAATCGTGAATTTGTAATAAAATCGAATTGTAATAAATTAGTGAATAGGTATGAAACTAGATTATTTATCTTCACTTTTTTGTACACATAGAGGAATTACTATGACCTTCCAGCGGGCACGCCTGCTTAAATTTTACAACATATCGTGCATCGTATTACATATATATCGTGTTGTTTTACAAAAATAAATGCAACTTTTATTTATGTTTTCTGTATTTATTCGCTTAATAGTAAACAAAGATTTTATAAATAAAAATTACACTTAAATTTATAAAAGAACGATATAAATGTGGGTTCTTGCACGTTATAGCGGCCACTAAGATTGAATCGCCAAGCAACCGAGATAAATCGTCAAGATGGTGATAAAATCTTGCCGCTAAGAGCAAGACGGTTCGGCGATGTGAGAACATTTGTTTTGGGTGCTCAATGGGCCTTTTATTGGTCTCTTGCGCACGCGTTGCCAGCTGCATCTTATGTGGGTACAGGGCAATTTTTTAAACTTTGAAAAACATCAGCGGCTTCGTTTTCAGCAAAGCGGGAACTTAGTAGCTACGCTTGTTCATTGAATGTTAGGAATCTACGTTTTTTAAAACGCCAAAATGAGCTCTCACCTCAAAGCGTTCCTTCGTCAAAAAGTCAACAGAAGCGCACAGAAGCACGGTAGTCCTAAACAAATCCTTTCGAAAATGATCAAAAGTGTAGAACACTGAGCTTACGAGATGGCGAAATCCGAAGGTCGCCAAATAAACTCGGTGGCCGCTTTAACAAACAAGTACCTAAATATGTAATGCGATGCACAATGCATGTATCTCTTGCTTACGCGAGCCCGCTGGAAGGATAATCGTCAAAAAAATGTCATATTGAGATTTTGACGAATGTGCACTTTTTAGACCTCCCTGAGTCCTAAAACACATTTTGGAATTATGTTCACTGCGTTTGTCTGTTTGTATATAAACATGGAGACTCCGAAACGCAATGATTGTGACATAGGAAATTTTATATTTGGTATTGACACCAAAATTACCGATTTTCATCAAATTTCGGACTAAATAAGAAAAGGTAGAATGTCTGTCTAAGTAATCATGTATCTGTTGTAACGTCTTGCAACTAAGATTTAGTAGGTATTCACAGCTAAGTTAAAGATCTAAAAAGATTTATTAAGATATTTACATCTGGAATTAAATTCACAAGAATAAGAGAAGAATATTTTTTGGTTAAATATATCAGTACAAGAAAAAAGAAAGCCAGGAGGGGCGTCTCATTCACTGACTCGGAAAATACAGCGAGTTTCGCTGAAATTGTCCGATTCGGAGCTCGGAGTATCAAACAGTCAATTTGGCTCTCAAATGTGATCTCTTTCTAGTTGTTGAGTCCCAGCCTTTTTATCTTCACAGTCAAGAATAGCTTATTGCATTCCCACGAGAACACACCTGCCTTGACAATAAACACCTGTTCAGGAATGTTGCAACATTCCGTGCAAGAGGCAGGGAAGAAGACATCTGTAAATCACAGCACAGAACAATAGTCCTGTAATCAATAGTAGCCTGTCAGCTGAGGGGGTGAACCTAATGGTGACCGATGTCGTTGAATGCAATCATTGTTCCCTCCACAAGGTCGATCCGGGGAAAAGGGTCATACGTCACACTGTGAACACGACAACTCAAAACTGCCAAGAGCTAGACAAGTGAAATTTAGTATGTAGCCTTAACACGGAAATATTAGAACTGTATCAACTTTTGGTCAAAATCCTCCAACGGGAAGTGGTGTCTTCCTAAAATGTATACTCGATTTTCTCACTACAAGATGAAACTAATCCCAAAATGCATAATATGGTGGCAATATACAAGAATATCTTTCACAGAACACTCCCTATTTGTAATTCTTGTGATTTTTATTTCCTGTAATTATGGTGTTAATAATTTTCTGAACATCAGGGTTTCTTTTTTTCTGATTATTTTCCAGGGGTATGACAGGAACTGTTTACTAATTGGAAAATTGTTTATTAAAGCGTACTAGCGAGTTGCTGTACCCGTTATTTCAAGGTGTTATCAGTCAGAGAAAAAGTACAAACTTCTAAATAAAATGAAACAATGGCATTGCAAATACATTTTATGGAATGACTTGGAAAATCAGCAGATGAAGTTAATCCAAGCATTAATTATCTTTAATATATGGCTTTCCTGTAAAAAAACTTCGAAAATAATGAACAAACACCAAACACTTGTTTATAATGGATTTTAAATCTATTGCTTATTTTAAACAATCATTTATTTTTGGTTTTTCGAAAATAACCGAAACATCCATTACTAGTGCTTATAGAAAGTATTAACTTGTTCATCATAAGCTGTTCCGCATTTGTTAGCTAAAAATTGAACAACTACTTATGTCGATCATACTGAAACAAAGTTTAAAGCCATGCAAAGTTCTTCCACTTTTTTCCTGGGCAGGTAAATCGAAAATGTTCATTTCGGGAATTGAGGGTTGAGTATAAATAAAAACATATACAATGTGTACGAAAGATAAAATTCTCTTGGCTGGATTTCATTTTATTAGAAATTACTTTCAAATATCTGTATAAATTCAAACTCTATCATAGAAATGCTTTTTTTAAAAAAAGAAATCCTCTTAGTAAGTTGTGAAGTCGGTTTAAATCGTGTACTCTCACTCACAATAATTTGTAAAAAAGCTACGAGTTGAATCTTGTATTTTATACGTTGCCTCTCCCACAGTCATTTTACTGTCAAGTTTTAAACGAACCTTGTAGTGAATATTGGAAAGCTTTTGCGTAGGACTGAGAATTATTGGAGTTTAATAATTTCATTTATAATCAAAACCTGAGCAAAGGAGACTCCATAAAGTCCATTATATCAAATTATATCTCCATCTTTTCATTTTAGTCTGAATCTAGGGTATCTTAAACTGAAGTAGCTCGAATTCTTCCGATTTGATTACAAGGAAAGATATGCTACTGAAAATTGATATCAAAATTTTACAATATTTTCATTGTTTAAATCATGTTAACAGATGGAAAGTAGGTGAAACTGCGCAAAATATCGCGAATAGAGGGCAAAATTTAGTTTTATCAAAGAACTCAAATATACCTTGTGTGAAAAACTAGTTTCCCTATTGCTATGTTCAGGAAAAAGCATTTTAATGCAAAAGCGTTTATATCAAATGACACAAATTAGATCCTAGTTTCCAGCGCACAAAGTAACACACGGGATATCACCACTGAATTCTGTATATTAATCTTTAAGGGGACACATTACCTAAAAAAATGGTAAAAGTGTCGATTTTTATTTTATTGGCTTATTTTGTTGGCCTTATCTTTCTACTTATTACATCAAAATTTTCAATTTGCACCTCTAATATTATAGAAGTAATTTAGTTTTTTATTTACTATGACAAATGATAAACATGGGCAAATGACAACTTTAACTGGCTTTTTCTCCATATCGGACTTTTCTTCACTTTCATGTTTTTAAAATAGTGAGGCTTTTTTCCTGTTTTAGATAAAGCTTTCAATTTTTTTACTTGTTTATTGTTATGCGTATGATAAAACTCTGCATCCAATAAGCATTCAGTTGCTTAGTTTTTTTATATACAAGATATAAATTGAGATAGTGCTAAATTTTCTCATTTTTCTCCACATAAAACAGTAAAAATATCTATATTATGCGAATATTAGATGCACCTTAAAATCCATGCACAGTTTTATGTAATATATTTCAGTGAATCTGCAAATAAAATTTGAAGCCAAAATATTAATATTTGAAAAAGTAGTAGGAAATTTTAAAAAATTCAATTTTTCTTTTAAAAAATTAAATTTAAACTTAACAAGCAGATAAAAATGAATTTTTCTCTTTAAGATGACTTTATAAGATTGTTGAGTTTTAATCGTTTGAAAACTTTTTCAGTAATATTTGAAATAAAAAAAATTGTTTAGAAGGTAATGTGTCCCCTTAAAATTCCCACAGCTACTAGAATTCCATCAATAAACTAACAGGAATTTTCTTCCCTCTGCTTCTCTCGTATGCTAACATAATATTGCATGTTTTCTGCTACGTAGTATAATGAAGAAAAGAGAGTATGCATTTTGGGCATGTTTCGATCGATTCGATCAAAACAGTATATAGTGTGATTCTATGGTCTTGTGACAACCTAAGCATCAAAAATCACATAGGAACATGAGTGCGCAAACGCCATCTGAAGACAGCAGATAGTATTTAAAATAAAACAGAGCTGCCTAAAATGCCGATATCTTTCTGAATCTTAACGGTATTGAACTGAAATTTTTATATAAGTTGCGCTACATATATGGCTCTGAAATTGTAAAAGAAAAATAACGCTATATATATATATATATATATAGCGTTATTTTTCTTATATATATATATATATATACCTTTCGCAATAAAAAATTATTTACTATAAATGTTCATATCTTCTCTAATATTAAAAGTATTAAGATCACATTTTAATACAAGGCTTCTCTGACATATTGTCATGTATTCTGTAAGTTTTGTACAGTTTGGTTGAAAACTCTACTAGTTATAAACAAAAAAAACATTCGGGAAAATTTGTAATTTTTTAAAGAAACCTTTATATCTTCCCAAATATTCGTGCTATTTTTACGAAAATGCCTAAAAATATTGCGCACATTACACAAAAGAATTGATGAAAGTTGCAAACCATTATCACTTTCCTGTGAAGCGGGGTGAGCCAAAATCCCTTTTCGACTTATTCAATTTGTGGTCGGACCCCTAAATGTCCCCGGGGCCGAATCTTCAATGTAAATTGTGAGTTAAAACCTATTCTTTATATTGTCGAAGCTCGAGGAGATGTTAAAAAAAATGTGCATATTTCAAAAAGCATCCCCAATTGTAGCCAGCGTTGTATTATTTTAAATACTATCTGCTGTCTCCAGATGGCGCTTGCGCACCCATGTTCCTGTGTGATTTTGGATGCCTATCGTATGCCTGACCACCCCTCGAAGTTTGAACCACGACCATAGAATCACCCTGTAGATATGTAGATTGGATAAATGGAATTATGTTATTGGGAGATACTCTTTTCCGCACCCTGAATAACGGGAAAAGGATGCCCCAACAGGGAGTACCAGAATAGACCCCAAAGAGACTACATGCCAAATGTCATTTATCTGATTCATTGCATTTTAGAATTATTGCGTTCACATAGACGTGATTGCCCTACCGCCAGGAGAAAAACCCTGAACAGGGTTACAGCAAGTAGACGAGTCGAAGAAAGGAGGTAAACGGGTATAAAATCAACCGCAACAATTGGCGAACAAAGCACACTTCGTTAGGCGAGGAATTCGTTTTCGACCGTAGTACAAACGAAACGAGACTTCCTTCGGTTCTATCTGCGCCAAATGAAATAAAGTCCTTTCCTTCACCCCCAAAATGCAATGGAATATCCCGTTCCCATGACGCCCGCCATAGGCAAGTCTCGTGTCTAAGGTTTTTCTCGTGGCGGTAATACAGTATACAGGTGATCAATCCTTTGGCGGAATTTGGTACAAAAGTTGATGAGGATTTGGAATTCTGATGATAAAACCATATCTAGTTCTTTGTGTTTTGAGTTATCATGTTCACTTGCACACAATCGGATGTACAGACAGGCAGAATTCCCTTCAACAGACTTTTTCTAAAATTTGACAGAAATCTGCAATTTTGGTGTAAAAACCACAAACGCAATTTCATTCTTGGGTTTTTTGGCCGTGTTAGCGGACAACCATAATTCCAAAAAATGTGTTTTCAAATTCAGAGACATCAGAATAGTGAAAATTCATCCAAATCTCAAGCGTGAGTTTTTTGAGAATTAAAATACTTTCAATTCTTCGATTCACCTACTTTTTACTTGCAAGTTCTTTTTGTATACGAGAAAGAAAAAATTCCCTAACCAAACAAAAAAAGGATTAAAATTGTCAAGCTGGTTAAACAGAAATAAGATTTAAATAACCGAAACTTTTCATTAAATCTGATAGAAATAAAACTGAAGGATTGTTTTTTATTTTAACTATTTCGTACATTCAAATAAAACCTCCGAAGAATTTCGAAGTTTTTTGCTTCTAAAAGCGTTTGTCTGCGTTGAAATTGTCTTTTCTTTTCTTTATTCTTAAAGGTATGTTTTTAGGATTTTCAAATTTTTTTTTTAATTTCCTTTCTAAATAAATGTATTGCAAATCAAGAATTTAAATACCGTTTCATTTATCTAAAGAGACGGGACTTGGCATTATCAAATGGGTTCTTTTTCCAGAAATTAGTTTCGTATTTATTTCTTTCTCGTAATAAAGTATGTCGTATTAAATTTTTAATGTAATTCAGTGACTTGGATTGGTTTAATGGTGCAATAGCCATACCTGGCCATTTTACGATAGACGACTGAGTATTAGTGAAGTTTAATAACTTCATTAATAATAAGATACTGAGCAGAAGGGTTCCATAAATTCTCTCGTATCAAATTATGCCTCCATCTTTTCATTTTTTTCATTTTCTTTTGAAACTAGGGTATCTGAAGTAATAAGTAAGTAATTTCCTCTCTAAATAAATGTATTGGAAACCAAGGATTTAAATACCGTTTCATTTATCTAAAGAGACGGGAATTGCCATTATCAAATGGGTTCTTTTTCCAGAAATTAGTTTCGTATTTATTTCTTTCTCGCAACAAAGTATGTCGTATTAAATTTTTAATGTAATTCAATGGCTTGGATTGGTTTAATGGTGCAATAGCCATACCTGACCATTTTACGATTGACGACTGAGTTTAATAACTTCATTAATAATAAGATATTGAGCAAAAGGGCTCCATAAATTCTCTCGTATCAAATTATGAATCAATCTTTTCATTTTCTTTTGAAACTAGGTAACTGAAGTAATTCGAATTCTGGCAGTACGAATATGCTTACTAGGAAAGATAAAATATTGAAATTTATATCAAAAATTTACTAGATTCTCATTGATTAAATCATATATTACACGTAGTAAACTCGTGCTGCTTTGCTCAAAATATCACGCATAGAAAGTTAAATTTAGTTTTAACAAAAAGCTAGAAAATCACCCGTCATGGTATGACGGGTGCAAATTGCCTCTTCATTCGAGAGATTTCCCGTCAAATTTGTCGTGTTTAGATAGATATATATGCGAAAGAAATGTTTAACATTGATTGTAAACAAATAAAATAAACATATGTTTTACGACAGGAAATATTTTTTTTATTTACATATTATTTACATATTTCTTTATTCAAAAAACCTCTTGATAAACAACATTCATTGTGAAGTATTTTTCGTTCTTTAACAATTTTCCTTGTACTTCAGATGTCTAACCAAAACAACGCACTTCTCTGCTTGTCAAACGTTGCCAAAAAATATTATCAAATTATATAATCACCATTGCAATAAATAATCGGATCAATAAACTATATCACGCGCATGATATACTACTGACGTAATTTACTACTTTCTATTAAAAAACGGAAATTAATTTGAAATATATTATTAATATAATTTAAAATTTCTCGGGAACTATTGATCATAGCGAGATAAATTTTATATCAATCGATAGAAAATTATTTCTCTATTTTAGAGTTATTAAATTTGAAATTCGAACGACAATTACTCTTTTAAATTTGAAATTACTGAAATTTAGGTTCTCTAACCATGAAATAATACTGTTTAACGTCTCGCAGTGCTATGGCGCGAGTTTATCAAAGCGTTACCGAGAGAGAGATCTGGACTATTATATTAGTAATATATCAAATATATCGTGTATAAAAAACTAGTTTCAATAATTCTATGTTAAGGAAGAAAAGGCGCTTACATCAAATTATGCAAATCAGATCCTAGTTTCGAAAGCACACTATTACACATGGAATAGCAGCACAGAATTCTGTAGATTATCTTTAAAATCCCCACAGCTACTGAACCACCGATACAAAAGTCGAAAGATCAGCACGACATTGAAGATAAGCCAACGCATCCCCGCAGCTACAACTAGATTTCCATCAATTATCGAATGGTTTGTTTTATTTCTGAAATTAGTTTCGTGGCTATTTCTTTCTCACAATAAAATATGTGCTAATAAATTTTTAATGTAATTCAGTGTTTTGGTTTGGTTTAATGCTTCATGGGCCGTATCTGGCAATTTTATGATAGATAGTTCAATGGAAGTTTGTAATTTTGGTGACGAATAAATAGATAATATTGCTGTTTAATTGAATTATTAAAGAAAACTGGAAATTTGTACTTTGTCAACTAAAAGGAGAATTAAGACAAAGCTTGTTTCATTATTGATTGGGCGGAACTTGACTCAAAATTAGATTGTAATGATTTTTATTAAAGTACTACAAAAATTAAGAGCAAATACAAGAAGGGAAACATACCAGACATAGCAAATTTTAAATTCATTAGTGATTGCAGATGTAAAATGTATCATAACTTAACTGCTCTAACACACGATAAATTGAGCCAAATAATCTCAAATTATTTTCGAGCTAGTTTCATTTGTAACAAATGTAATCATATGTTTTCTGGTTTGAGGGAAAACATTTTGACTGTGAATTATGTGCGATTTCTTTTTTTTTTTTTTGGATTCACAGACGCTTTCCTTTAAACCTCCGATTTATGCAATCGCCAAATACATTTGGATACTGCCAAATTCGAATCGGTTCTTTCTATAGTACACAAAGCGTTGATTTATATGTTCTTTGAGTTCGTGTAGTCCTTTCTATTAAAAAGAAGCTCTTAAAGTGGCTAAACTCCAAATGGAACAACTGTAATTATCTAAATCTTATGATTAAAAATTTAACCTCCAAAAAAGCTTTAGAATTCGCCAAAAAGAGCAATAACGAACAATAATGGCAGCCTTTTCACAAAATGAGGATCTTATTTTAAGTAAACATTGAGGGCTACAACAATAGGAACATGAAGTTTAATATTTTCAAAGTATCCTTATCCATAATATTAGAAAACTCTATTTTAAATATTAATTAATATCTTTAATCAGAGTGCTGAAATTTTGAAGATTTTCATTGACCTAGCATTAACATTGGAAGTCGGTGGGTATAGCGGAAATTCTGCTTTAATGCAAATGAGCAGAACAGAAAACTCGTCCATAGATTCAGTTTTCATGGTTAATTCTGGTAAAATGGTTATTTCTGGCTCGTTCCGTCTCTTCTGATAAATATTCGATAGGTGAAAGTGCATGTGAAATCACTGTTCACACGTACACGAATAGTATTTTATGATTGATTGGTGATACTGGATACCTAGACTATTGCTTTACATAAAATTCTGCAGTTTCAATACAATAAGATTTGAATTTTATTCTATGTATTTCATATGCACTGGATAGGGTTTCTAAGATGATTTTAAATCTATATATGAAATCTTCATCAATAATTATAATTTTGTATGCCATTTAAGGATCTTGGAGAAACCTCCTCATTGGTGTATCCACATCCAGGTATATGAATCTTCACCCAATAAACCTGAATTATTTCTGAATTCCTCTTAAATTTTCTTTTCAGTTGTAACTAATTCCTTTGCACGCTTGTTTGGTACTAGACATTTCTGAATTTGCAATTTACGTGATAAATGCAGCAAACCTTCAACAAATCGAATTCTCGAATGTCATAGTGAAAAACCAAACGATAGGTTAATCGTGGTTTACGATTTTTCTTCGTTTTCCATTATTACTAAATTAAAATATTTTGAAGTAATACCACAGATATAGGGGTCTATTCTGGTACCCCCGGTTGGGTTGAGAGTTGGGTTGGGTTCCGCTCGTTAACAACCGACCCCCCCCCACCCCCCACCCCAACGGGGGGTACCAGAATAGACCCCGTAATCTCTCACTGTAGACGAGTTATCTATTGCTGCAGAGCAAACCTTGCCGTCAATTAGGGTTATAATAATCTACGTTCTTTGTGAAAAGTTCACATTAGTAGTGTTTATCAAGAGTTTCACTTGATTCTTTATGCACCCTTTATTGACAGGTAACACCAACAGGTTCTCTAGTAAAAATTATTACAATGAGCCTACAAAATCTTGGTAAAATTATGTTGGATTCAGTCATATAATTTTTATACTATCTACATTCGCTTTTTTGTGCTACTTTTCCATTATCAAAACTTTCTTATTCCAAACAAACTGAGATCAATTTATCTTCTGTTTTTCAACCTTCGCCTGTTTGCAACAGTCGACACCGTTCAGTTATTATTGCTCCATTAAATCCAGGTTTTGTTTTTTCATCGTTTGATGCATGCCGAAAACAAGTTTGTCTGTATTGTTTTTTTTCTTCCTAATACATTCGCAACATTGGTCAAATTCTATCAGTTTAGAATTTGGAGTCCATTCTAGAGGTCATTAAATCAGGTTTTGTTCTTCGATGAATTTGATGCATGCCGAAAACAGTTTCGCCTGTAATGTTTCTTTCTTCTAATACATTCGCAACATTAGTCAAAATTCCATTAAATTCGGAGTCCATTCACTAGAGATTCTTTAAATCCAGGGCTTGTTTACGATAATTTGATGCATGTCACAAACACAGTTACTACATTTACGTGATAAATTATGAAGCCCGGCATACTACAGCAGAGTGCAACATGCATGACCAAAATCCTTCGATCGAGGGGCCGTTCGTTGGATCTGGCTACCAAATTGGCACGTACTTACTTCTAGGGTAGTAGGTGCTCTAGAAGGAACTTCTGGAAACTTTTAATAAGATTTTTTAATTAAAATCAATGGAATTTTTTAACGGTTTTCCCCATAATAACTTTGAGCGTATTGTGCACAAAACCATTTTACACACTACTTTGAAATTCAAATGAAAAATGATGGTATAAGATTTTATTTTCAATTCTTTCTCAAAATTCAATAAACCCCGTTTAAGTACCCAGCACTACAACACTACTCTTCAAAGTTTTTAGTTACTGATTTCACACACTCGTGCGTTGAGACGATATTAAATACATTTTATTCTGTGAGAACGAGATTAGCTTTAGTATATGAGTAGAGTAAAATTTTTAAAATTATTTAGAACAGATATATAAAGCCTAAAACATTATCATGCTATGATCTTTTCAGAACATGTATTTATTTGAGAACCATGTGTCCATTGCCAACATGGCATGTGAAAATGCCACTATGAGTATGGCGTGTTTCAATTGATAATGTTGTCATCAGAAAGAGATGCTTGTTCTTCCCAATTAGCAACATTTAATGTAAAATTAGATTAAAACTCGATGAATTTTGTACAAATGACTGAAAGGTTACAAATGGTTGGTAAATTTTCTGAATCCAAATTATGAAACTCTCAAATTTCCAGAGCTCATCACTGAAAATCACATTTCTCATCTAAAGGAAAAGTTTTTAAAAATGATTCAAAATATTCTAATATATCGAGTTTAAAAGCTACTCATTCTGGCATTTTAGTGAAACTTGAAATTCAAGTACGATGAAAACTTCGATTAATCGTAATCGTCCGGACCATGTCTGTTACTGATAATAGACGGATAACGAAAAATGGTATACATATGCATATCATTTAAAACGAATAATATATACATCGTATTGGTACACAAAACAGTCAATACAAATTTCAATAGTTGAATCAAAGTAGTAATGCTCAGAAATGTATTACAATGGGTGATACAATGGTACATCAACTCCAACTCCTCCGCCACCGATGATTAGTCACTTTGATTTTATACAGCAGGGAATTTATATAGAAGAATATTTTTTAGGAATTTAATATAGGTATTTTTTATACAGAATTCTTTGGCTATTTTAAGATGTATGTTTGTTTGTTGATATTTTCAGACGAGGAAGGATAACAGAAATTGAGAGTTAAACGAACAGCGATTAATCGAGAGAGTTTTACTGTATTTATAAATTAATTCTATTTAAAATATCCTTTTTTTGAACTGTTGAAAATTCTATTTGTTCTAAGAAGGGCCAAATCTAGGTGGGGCATTTCTGAACTTGGGAGAAGCAAATCATTAATAAAAAAAACTAAGAAGGAAAAGAAATGTTGTCTTGATAATTTTACTTTCTCGTATACAGGTATACAAAGAGAAAGTATTATAATAGTCAAAATTCGAACTCAAGATTTTGAATCTCCAAGTTTGACTCTAGAGTCTGAAAGGCATATTTTTGGGATTATGTCTGTCGGGTGTAAGTAATAACTCAAAAACTCAACGAGTTACAGGCTGCAGGAAATTTGGTATGGCCTTTACACACAGTGCAGGTTCTATTAAATTTAGGTAGAAATTCGTCAAGGGAAGTAGTTACAGATAATCACCCAGGTGCTGTGGTTGGCTCTCTTTCCCAGTAGCCTTGTTAGGTCTTACACCCTGTCGGAGTAAGAGCTGGCGTCGTGGGTGAGGGTAGGGGTAGACAAATAATCCACTTGTCTGGAAACAGACAGAAGAAGTCAAATATCAATTACATGCTCTTTCAGAAAATATTTGCGCATGGTTGTTTTATAGGAACAAAATATGGTTATTTTGCTCGTCATGCTCTTCTGACAAATATTCGATAGGTAAAAGTGATGTGAAATCACTGTTCACACGTACATAATATTTTATGATTGGTTGATATAGATACCTAGATTATTGCTTTACATAAAATTCACCGTTTCAAAATACAATAAGATTTGAATTTTATTCTATGTATTTCTTACTGGATGGGGTTTCTAAGATGATTTTAATCTATCTTAAGAAATCTTCATCAATATTTAATTTGAATGCCATTTAAGGATCTTGAGAAACCTCCCTCATTGGTGTATCCACTCAGGTATATGAATCTCCACCCAATAAGCCTCGAAGTATTTCTAAATTCCTCTTAATCTTCTTAGTTGTAACAATCCCTTTGCATGCTTGTTTGGTATAATTTCTGAATTTTGCAATTTACGATAAATCAGCACCTTCAACAAATCGAATTCTCGCGAATGTCATAGTGAAAAACCAAACGATAGGTTAATTGGGACGATTTTTCTTCGTTTTCCATTATTACTAAATTAAAATATTTTTGGTAATGGCCACAGATGTAAGCTCTCCTACTACTGTAGACGAGTTGTCCCTATTGCTTACTGTAGCAAACCTTGCCGTCAATTAGGGTTATAATAATCTAGTTCTTTGGAAAAGTTCACATTGTAGTTTTTTCGGTTTCACTTGATTCTTTATGCACCTTCATTGATGACTGAGGCAACTACTGAAGTGGTGGGATAAATTAAATTGTTATTAAGATTTAATATTAAGTAATATTTGTGTTTTATTATTTGTATTTGTTAAAGTTTAATTAATGTTTAATTTTAACTTGACTTAATTTGTGTTACGGGATTTGAAGCTTAACAAATACTATTATCCCTACTTCAGTTAGATGCAGCATAATCATTTCCAAGAAAACTGAGCAGGTAGTTCATAAAGGAATTAAACCAATTCCTTGACAGTATTAAATCAATCCAGCGGTAGTTCAGAGCACGAAATAGAGTAAGCAATGGATCGGAACCGCTTGTTTGCCAAAATGGATGCAGCTAATCAATGTCGAAGTACTTGAGTTTGAACAAGATGAAGATGATTCTTGTTGACATTTTGCAGCTGTTCTCCCACGTCATTAATATCAAAATGTAAGAAACAAATATCTAATATGCTTTTGCAGTTAAATAAAGCAGTTAAGTATGGAAGGCAGTGTGGTATGTTGTCATTGGTGAACATCAGGTGATGTCATCCAGTCAATTATTAATAGAAATCATTCACCTTATGATGCAAATGACAGCGCAATAATGGGTTTTCAATATTGATAAAATCATGGCATCTGTTGTATATGATGCAATAGGTTGCCAATTGCCAATCTAGATCATACCACCTGTTGGAGTTTTTTAAAGAAAATGTGTGCTTGCATGTAACTAGAAATGTTTGTTGTCTTGATGATTTGTTGGATACTGTGTTTTAGGCTATTAATTAGCTAGCTTTATTATGAAAGAAATTTTTTTTAAGTTTATTTGTGATGCAGCTTCAATATAGAATGTTTATTTTTTAAAAGTGTCTCTCTACTACCATAGTTTTCAGTAACATCCAACAGGTTCTGATAGAGCTTTTGGCCCGACCTACCAAATCTTGGTTGAAATTATCTTGGTTAATTGCTTTTGCATTATCAAACTCTCTTATTCCCAAACAAACA